>JABFEV010000397.1:0-27968 GCA_013618395.1 Fusarium domesticum | reverse complement strand
CCCCTGAACCCCTTCTACGCCGCAAAGGGCCGCTTTCACACCTCCAACTCTGTCCGCAGCATCAAGAGCTTCGGTTATTCCTACGAAGGTCTCGAGTACTGGCGCCTTTCCGCATCCCAGCTGTCGACGGAGGCCAAGAAGGTCGTCAACCGCCTTTACGGTAGCGGCACCATCCGCAAGCGCGGTGACATCGAGGGCCGCGCCGAAAAGACCACCAGGTTCTTCGCCAGTGTCTCCCTCGATGTCAGCGAGGTCGAGAGACCTTGCTCCGTCAATCTCTTTGTCGCCGGTCGACGCATCGGCGGGCTTGTCGTCATGATGCAGCCCGAGGAGGGTATCATTCATGGCGCGTTCTCCGTCGATGAAGCCGCAGGCACACCAGAGCTTCTCGAGGGATGCGCTCCCGACAAGGTCGCCGAAGCCATCCGAAGCGGCCTCACTGCCGAGATCGTCAAGGTAAGCCTCAACTCGCCCACAACACTGACGAATAACAACCCACTGACCATCCACAGTACAACGGTGAAAAGATCGCCATCAACACCGTCCCCAGCCTCAACGTCACCCTCGACGACATCCCCTTCACTCCTCCCCCCGCCACCGACAAGCTCCCCACCTACGGCAAGGCCCGCTCGCGTCCCGCCGACGTCAAGCGTCCCAAGTCCAACGTCAACAAGGCCCTCAGCCTATGCCCAGCCAAGAAGCCCAGCTTCAAGGCACCGTCATAAACGAAGAAGAAGAGTCCACCCGTTACATAAGAAACCACTCTACATTCCTTAATTACCTTAACCACAAGTTCTTGTTGTTTCCCCGCAAAACACCCAGTTGTATATCCTCACCCTAGCCGCGGACTTCTCTCCAACACACACACACACACACACACACACACAAGGAAGAGTCCCAAGAACATGCACATGGATGTCCCTCAATCATTATTTAGTACCAGTCTCTTTTCTTTATCTTTATAATGCCTGGTTCTTTACCCTATTTATTATCATGACAATTATCCCCTCCAAGGACTCAGGGAGTCAAATTCTTATATCTGCGCGAGTCGCTCCAAAGTCTATAGTCAAATGCAAACCAAAGCACTTTGTTCTTCCTAGCTTTCTGATGGGCCCGGTTATGTGGTGTTCGTGTGTATAGATGATCGGCTCATTTGTCGTGAGTCAATGCTCGTGGCTGTCTTAAGGGTGTGTAAACTATTCTGTTAGTAATGATTGTGACTTAGCTGCGTGAAGTGGTGCCAACCTGAGCAACGGACAAAGCTCATTCATGATCTAAGGTCTTACTCCCATAAACATATTTCACGTCAATGTGCTATTTCGCCAGCTCATCCATCATAGCTTAATAAGGGACCAAAGTTTTTGTTGCAGTTACGAGTGCAAGCCTGACGTATGTTGACCACTATATCGATATCGTCCGTAAATTCTGATGTACTGAAACCTTCATAATATGACATCTTTACTCGTCGATAGGAAAACTCTCCCGAGTCTCCTCCTGAACCAAGTCCTCCAGACATTGTGGGCCTCAGCTGATGCTGTATTGACAGGTTACATGACTCACAGTCCTGGTATGATATTTCCACGCCATGCATCGTGAAGCACAGTTCCAAGGTGTTAACAGCAAACCACTTCTTGAACTGTTTCGTCACAATCATCATCACACTCGGATCTCACCATGACCCTCGACATTGTGATATCCCCAGCCAAAGATGCTCCCGAGATGGCTACTGTGCATTTGGCCGCCATGGACGACAACATGCTGATGCATGCCAAATTCCATGACGATGAGTGTCGGCGACGGCTCCGTGACTCGGTTGAAAAAAAAAAAGCACTCGATCATCTAAACCATGAAATCAAGGGTGTGCTCGTAGCCCTAGACCTCGAAGCCGGAGAGATAGCGAGATTTGTCAAGTGGATAGTTCAGCAACAGCCACAGCCTCGACAGGAACCGAAAGACTCTCATCAAGAGCTCCCATTAACGTGACGACGCCTATGCATTGGGCAGTGTACGAGTCTTGCCCAAGAAGTAAGGGATAAAATGCTAGGTGACCGACCATACTATCGTAAGTGATTTTCGTTGTTAATCATGAAGAGGTTGGCGCTTTCAGTAACTGGAACTTCACTTCGCTTTCGAACTGTCTGAAGAAGCTGGCCATTAGCAATCCATAAAAAAAAGCCCTGCGCTGAATCTCAGTTGATACATGACCTTGACATGCTGACCTACCACAACCCGATGTAACATATCTTTGACCGAGGCCTAAGATGGGCTGTTGCGGGGCTGCCTCGCAGCTGCTGTGTATAGTACTGTGTTAGCCAAAGCGCAGGACGACGGGCTCCCGGTGGTTCTCGAGGCCATGATGAATAGCATAACGTTTTATCAAAGACTCGGGTTCACGATCAGACAGGAGCTGAACATGATGCTGCCACAACGCGGATCCAGCGAACCAACTGAGCGGTACGAGGAGAGAGTAATGGGTTGGAAATAAGTGAATATCCCGTGACCATCAACAGAACTGCATCCTCGAGCTGATAAGGAAATAAAGCTGACTCTCAAGGCGGCCACGATAGATAGATTCCAGGGATGCAATACCACATAGCCAGAGTACATAGTACATAGCCACGATCACCATGTCATGGCTGGCACTCTCCACACTTCACGTGGCGTCCAACCGACCAGGGAAAAAATAATCAGCGCTCCACATGTCATGAAACGCTAAATCCCACGAGAATTGGTGGATCTCATGAGAGCTGATAGATGAGGAAGCCAACGATAGTCTCAACTCATCTCCCAGACACCTGCACACCAACTTGATGATATGTGCCTTCAAGATCTTGTCCATGCTGATCAAAGGAGACAGACTGCTTGAATATGAATAAGTCGCGCATACAGCTACAGCACAGACAGCGTCTTGGCTTCGGCGGCCGAGTCTCGAGCTTCGAAGTTAGATGACGATCCTAACGTTAGCCATGCCGACTCATCGGGCTAGATCTTGGCACGACACGATAAATTGGCCCGTGCAGAGATGGACGGACCGGCATTGTTTCTTCCCCCACGATGTCTGCTCTGCTGGGTCCAACTGTCGCCAAGAGTGAGCGAATACCGCTTTGGAGGCCAAGGACACTTGGTCTGAACAAGCTATGTAGTACATGAGAATCGATAGGCGCGCATGTGGGAGACACAGCTCCATTCATCAAATTTCTACTCCGAGTAAGCTGCTCGTCAACAGATTACTTTAACTGGAAATTATGTAGAACACTTGCCTAAACTCTGGACAGTGGGTCTGTCGCCCATCAGGAATATGTCATAGCTAGATACTCAGTGCTAAGCAGTGTGAGGTATGTGGGTCTTTGATGCTAGATCTTAGAAGTCCGGTGTCGGATATATTCATCATGACGGCTTGCGTATTGGTCGCCGCTCCATGTCCGGCCATCGGAGTTGAGCTCCCATCTTTTATCGTTTGGGTCGGTGTCATGTCGAGATAAAGCGCTGCAGTAGTTATGGCCTGCCTGGCAGAGATTAAGCAAATGCTGGTGATCTAGGTCTGTAATACATGTTAGTAAAGAAAAAGCACACAATAACAAGTACACAAGGCATGCCACAATAGCGGGCTTATCGGAGTAAGCCGGGTTCTATCAGAGCCGGGGAACGTCGGCAAAGAAGGCGGTGGGCAGCGTACATACAACTAGTTGTAGCTTACGGAGTACATCGTGTAGCAATGTCAAGAACAGCATAGTCAGTGGACGGGGCATCGTTCGGAGATATTCGAGAGTTAGTAAGAGAGTACGGATAGTGGTTGGGGCTCGATGGATCATCATGGTATGGAGAAGAAGGGAGACGGAGAAATGAAAAAAAAAAAAAAAAAAAAAAAAAAAAAAAAAAGACTAGGCACTGGCGTTGTCTGTCTTCCTGGTTCACCATCACCCAACAAGCAGGAATTCCTCTCCAACTTTCTTTTTATATTGTTTTTATATTGTTTTTATTGTTTTTGCTGTAGAAGTCGGACCATTTCCAGCGCTCTTCGATAGCATTTACCAATGAGTGGTGGTAAAGGGTCCTGCCGCTTCTTACATAAAAATAAATTAAAAGGTCAATTTGGCCGCCTGTTAATGTCCACGCTACAGAGGGAAGGAGCTCTAGCGACCACACACACATCCTGTCGACCCCAGACGAGCCATCACGTAACAGCAACTGCCCGACCATGCAGAATGAGGGAAGTAACGCTTGGTATCGCTTTTCCATTTGGTAATCGGCGTCGTCCTGCGCCCTCACAATTCTCTTGCAACAAGCAGGAGCACAACAGTCCAGACATGAGCTGCCCAAATGTCAGCTGAGTACCAAATACCTCTGATCTCCATATTCTTCTGCCGCCATCTGATGTATCCTGAACATCGACATGCGACATTTTGTGCCGTCAAAGAAACTCGTTGATGATGGAGGAGGAGGACCTGTAAAGTGGTCCTTTCAACAGAGATGGTAGGGAATTAGTTGCTTTTTCCTGCTGTCTGTCTTATCTTTCCTATTATGTATTTCAATATCCTTTGCCTTTCTCAAGATAAGCATTGCTCGTGTTTTGCTGGTTGGCCCGCAACTCCTCCTGCTGTCCTCGACAGGTCGAGGCCATCCTGAACTCGTTTGGAGAGGGATTTCTATCAGCAAGAGGAAGCTTTCAATATAGCGCCGGATCCGCCTACGAAAATTACCCGAACAACAACCGCCTTGGACCCTGACGCCGTTCGCCGCCGCCGACAAAATGCCCGTCGCCTCACTTGCACTACCCGAGGCGGTCTTAACGCTCCTCTCCTGGTCCATGGAGCCATGCCTATCTGGAGGAACACAAGACATGGTCAGAGTCGGATAACCCGAGGCTGGACCTTGCAATTCTTTGTTTGATATCCAAGAAATGAGGTTACCATACAGTTCAAGCTCGGAAAATTCCCGACTTCCGCCAACAACAAGGCAAGGTTGCGAGATTGGTCAGAGAAACAACAAGACAGGCTTGAACAAGGCTTCAAGACAACACATGTACTGTGCCATGGCACGGTATAGAAAGGTCGCAGGTCGAACCAGGTACTTGCAAGCTCAAGAATCATGACACTAAAATGCAATGCGATCAATGAAGCGCTCGGATATCGCCCATTTTCGTTGTCACACAAGACATGTGCACCCAGATCTAGGATATTACAAACAAACAGACGGTGACAAGATGACTCTTTATTCATGATGGACCCATGTCTGGGCACAAGACAGGGGGATACGTGCGCGACATGTTCCCCAAGTTTCCCCCCATTCGAATTCTCGTCCATTTTGGTTGCGGGTAACATTAGTTAAGGGCCCTGCGCTGGGGGGGTTTCATGGATTCAGTCATCCCCTCTAAATACTTCAACTTGCACGTAGAACAACGCATAGAGTCAAGTACTCTCGCTCACATGCCTACAACTAGATTCTATTTTCCGTTACTCCCTGTCGTTGAAATCAACTCCCTGTCTCTTTTATTTTTTTGTCCACCAAACGTTTTGCCCTTCAGCCGCGATGGAAGTGTCCTGTCGCTGGTCTCCCACATGCTTCTCATTTTCCTCCTCTCTCCTCATCTCTCCTCTCTCTTCCCTCCTGCTCTCCTGCTCTCCTGCTCTCCTTCTGCTTTGCCTTTTCTCCTGTTCCTCTTCTCTTATCTGCTATCTATTCCGTTTGTCACCTTACCAGAACCTCGGTTTGGCTTGACCTATTTGGAGGAGCTCAAACACCCACGCACGCTTCAGGCTCAAAGCATTGCAGTGTGCACAAAGAGTACTCAAGAGATCATCCCACATTCATGGGTAATAACGATGCGGCCTAGAGGGTTTTAGTACAACAAGCAGTCGTCATTTTCCATGACATCGATAAACATACCTTATCTCGTCTCGACTCTCCAACGTTATTCGTGAGAGCACGTCTCCCCACCATTTGTCTTTTCTATCAACGATCTATTCCCCCCAGATTACCTGGCTATTCTCCCCTAGTCACCAACAAATCAAATTATATCAATACTTGATCAGTCAAAAAGAGAGATTCAAGAAAAATTGTCACTGCATTCTAGTGTAACCCTCCACCTTGAACGTCGTTGAGTACCCAGAACGAGTACGACGGAAGCGGCAGAAGGGTCAGCTAGAAGGCATCTCGCAGCTCTCAGCGGGCGCAAGCACCAGACAAAAGCTTTCAGATTCGCCCAAGTCCTTGTCAGTATTGGGGGTTACATGTCGCCCATCGGTTTCATTAGATCCAACCTACCCATCCCACACACAGCTTTCCTATCTTGCATCTGGAGGATCAACATTTTACTTATGTACGCATTACGAAACACTACCTGCGAATCAATATCACGATCAAACTACCACACAGCAGCGCGACTCGCGTTTGGGGACATTTGAGTTCATACCTCCCTTAGTCAAGATCTTTTGGTCTTGTCTCGGGTCCAAGTTCCAACCCTCACCAAATATCCAGTCCTTATCATCTACAATTAGACTAGTCCCTCACCCTGGTCTCCCGTCTTAACGACAGCCCCCCTCCCCCCATCGGCGCCCATCTGAGCCCACCATCCGTACACCAGGAAGCTAGGTCCCTAGCATCTTAGCATCTTGGGATTCCACTTCTAGCTTTGCCCTCTCCAACCACTTACACAACTTGGAACACCCGACTCTTATCTTTCCTGACTTTCCATCTCTCCCCTCCCTCCGTCCCGTCTGCCTCCCTACTCTCTCCGCTCCCCCCAATTGTCACTATCATCTCTCAGCAACCGTTATCTCTCAGGAACCCTAGGAGAAACCAATTCTATTGCACATCCCCAAGATCTAGTTTGGATAACGTGGCTCTATTAGCCATCGTTAATCGCCGTCTCAACGCTCACTGGCTGTAGCTTAGGCGCATTGCGTCACTGCCCTGTGGGACCCTCTTGTTGGTCTTTGTGCCTGCAACGTTTTACACAACCTCGACACAGCTTCTACTGCCCAATCTACAGTGTCTACCAAAGCGCATCTGTATTGAACCGGGACGACTGTGACTCAACATCTCTGCGCCCGTTTCAGCCCGGGCAACGGGCGCCCTGAACCTGTAAAGCCTCCGACTTCACGTCACTGGCCTCCAGTGCCCCCATCCCTCTGGATCCAGTTCCCCAGATTCGGACTTCCATTGGGAAGACGCCCTGACAGTTGGACACCCTCCTCCAATAACAGCAGACACCAACAACAACCTCCGGATATACTTTGTCCTGTCTACACCAACGACTCTCTCCCGCAATTGTAATCATGGCCCCGCAGTCCTCCGCCGCGGTGCAGAGGACGGCGCCTATCGCTATCGCCCCCAAGCCGCCCCGGCCTGAGCCTTCTGCTTATCGCCAGGATAGCTTCCAGAGGCTCGAGATGAGCCAAGGTGCTGCAAGTTCCGCGCCGACTGACGGTGCCTCTTTCAACGGCTCCCCTGTCCTGCCCTGTCTCTCATGTCGGTACTCGCGTGCCAACTGCATCATGGCTCACGACAACGATGGTTGCGTCCCATGCCAAGTTAATGGCTCCGAGTGTTCCCTGGCCTGCAGTCCCCAGTCCCGCAAACGAAAGCTCCATGGAGAACCTACCGACAACGTTATCGGAAAGCGAAGGTCAGTAGTATTTCCATGCCACATCTCCGGCCTAATCGCCCGTTACATCCCTTCCCCACGCGAGCCAAACGGACTCTTCTGTTGTTCCCTGGCAGCCGCCCGCACGACCAACACGCAGTGATCAAGCGTCTTCCTTTTCCTCCACACGCCCTCCTCCTTGTTCTCCTTTTCCTTTTACACGCCTAATTCTCTCCCCTCGTACTTACTCATACATACCTCTTGCCTCTTAAGATCCTACTCTGACATATGATTGGTCTTGTGCAGCTCTCCCGGTCTTGCGTCCAGGCGACGAAACCACAACTCGAGCCTCTCCAGCACCGCCGCTAGCAGCTCATTCCTGGAGGAGATGGCCAATGTCGGCGGTCCAACCATGCTAAAACGTACTCTGGGACTCCAGGACGATCGATACAGCCAGTACATCGGTCCCACCACCGACTTCGAGCCTTCCCTTATCAACCTTTCCCCCTTCGATCCCCAAGACGAGAGCCTTCTGTCCCGCGGCACTCTCCGCAAGGTCAGCGAGAACGAGACCTTCTTGATGCTCCCCGACCACAGCACCCCCGGACACGAACATGTAACGCAAGATGCGGATCACGTGGAATCCATTGTAGCCCCCTATGGCCGCCACCTTATCGATCTGTATTTTCGCATCGTCCACCCAGCTTACCCCATTATACAAAAGCATGTCTTTTTGGAAAAGTACGAGCGATCTTACCGAGAATTTTCTCCTCCTCTCCTCGCCGCCGTTTATATAATCGCCATCAACTGGTGGGAGCAGAGTGATGAACTGGCCAGACGTCCTCGGCCCAACGTCAAGGAACTTGAGAGCATCGTTCGTGCAACACTAGATGACGCCACCTTTCGACCAAAGCTCTCGACGATCCAGGCAGGCCTGCTCCTGTCACAACGACCCGAGGGCGACCAGTGGGCTCCCACAGCCCAGCTTGTCGCCCTAGCACACGAGCTGGGCTTACATCTGGACTGCTCGGGTTGGAAGATACCACCATGGGAGAAGGGCCTTCGGAAACGTCTGGCTTGGGCACTCTACATGCAGGATAAGTGGGGAGCTCTCGTCCACGGACGACCATCGCACATATTTGCGTCGAACTGGGGTGTTCAAGCTATGACGGCCAATGATTTTCCCGACGTCGAATGGGACGAGAACGACACGGAGGAGAAACTTGACATCGAGAGGGGCCGAATGCTTTTCATGCGGGTGGTCCAGCTATCTGACATTCTTTCTGAAATTCTCGACGCTTTTTACACTCTACAGGCTATGCAGACGGTCGCAAACGCTGGTCCTCAGGGAACCCATCTCGTCTTATCACTGGCAAAGCCGATCCAGCTGAAGCTGAAGGAGTGGTATGGAGGACTGCCGCAGGTTCTCCGTCTGGACTCGTCTTTCACGACCAACCCGGCAGCCAGCCGCTTATCCAGTATTGGGTACCTTCACCTTGCATACTTTGCGGCCGAAATCACCCTTCATCGACGAATCATCCGGTCGTTAGCATCGGCCTCGAGTGCTGTCGATCCCTATGTTGAGCAGATTTGCCGTAGCGCGGCCAAGGCTCGGCTTATATCGGCCATGGATTTTGTGAACCGCCTACAACCAAACCACCTACGCTCGTTCTGGTACTTTGCCTCCAAGACGAACTTCGCCCTAATTGGCACCTTTGGGTCTCTGCTCTGGGCGACATCGCCTGGTCGCGAAGAAGCGGACTGGTACAGGCGTCGACTCGGCGAATACCGCTGGACACTTTCGGTGAGTTCGAAGCAGGGCGAGGGCAGAGGCCTAACCGAGTTTGCCATGACGATGCTGGACATCTCTACTGGTCTCCTCAAGCAACTGCCGGAGAAGCCGTCTATAAGCCGCAACGGCAGTCTCGTCGACATGTCCACGTCAGCGCCGCCGACGTTTAGCGGCGGTGTTCTCGACAGCTTGAGTAACATGACGAGCGCCGAAGTTAGTGCGATGCGCAGCCCAGGCAGCGATGATGAGATGACGAGCGACGACGATATGGAAGACTATCCACTGCGGAGGTAAGGGGGTCCCGGGAGGATTGACGGGGATGTGGTGAAAGAGATGCGCACCGAAAGATCTGGCTAAGGCATGCATTATTCAGGCGTTTCTGTCGTGGCTGCTGTATTGCATTTGGCACGGCAGAGGATTTGGACACGGGCATGCTGGAGTCTTACGTTTGGGGTCCTCGTTTTGTTTTATGTGGGATTCTAGCCCGTACTGACGTGTGTTTGTCAAGACGATTGATACCTTCTCGGTAGCACCTTGAGGAAGGTGACCGAGGCATGATGGGAATTTGGAGCATGGGGGATTGCTTTTCATGAATGGAGATGGATTACATGATTTCTAGATTGTTATGAGCGACGTCGAATATATATAAAGATGGTATCACTGCCAATTTGGCTTTGGGGCCGTGAAGCTTTTGGGTATTCTCTGATCTCGCACAGCAAATATCTATGTCCTAATTCAGCATCACATCGATATCTAACCCATCTTACAAGTACCTCTCAAACTATTGGATAGCTTCACACATCACAGCCAGTCTCCACCGCGCGGGGCCATACTCCTCTACCAATGGTTCCTGGAGCTCTGCCAACAGAGAGGAAAAAAAGATGAACCGGCCGAGTGGCTCAACCCTTTAAGTACATGATTTATCTAAAAACTCGTTTTACGATCGGGAACCGGTTCTAGAGACGGACCGAAGCCGTTTGTATGCCCTTAGATTGAGGATGGGCTGATGTCCACTTGTCGTGGTCGGAGGGATTTCTCCAGCGGGGGTTACTACGTAGTAACTTGAAGATGACTGAATGTGTGCTGGTGCGGTCGTTTACTGTGGGGGCGTTATTGAGGTAAAAATCGGGCTTCCGAAGCTATTGTTTTGTGTTATATGCGAGGTTTGTGAATCGTGAAAACTTATGATGGTGGTGAACAGTCATTCGAGCTCTATTGTATTAGCATGATCTCAAACTCTCAATTTTTCGGCTTTGAGGTGAAGGTCGAGTCTGGATATAGATCAATATCGAAAGGAAGAAAAAAAAACATGCCATCTTCTTCAACTTTCAATTACATCTCTTGGTCAATTCCCCTTTTCGTAAATTCCTTGACCAGTCTAGCCAACCATGATACCAGCTTATGGTGGTCAACTCACCGTGGCGCCTGTCCTGCCAAGAATCAACACCAGCCACGGGTACCAGCCACGTTCACGAACAAAGACATTCAATTGCTCCACGTCGACCTTTAGAGTTAAACCTCAAACATCCACAAACGTCCCTTCACACCTTCAAAGGAGGTTTCAGGTGCAGGCCACCCATCCAGTTCTATCCTTTCAGTATTTTATTTTAGTTTTCATATCGTCACTTTTCCTTTATTCTCTCACACCACGCTCTCTATTTACTCCTACTTCTTCTCCGTAATGGCGCCTAAGAAGAAATCATCGACGCCAGCTGCCCGGGCGCCTGGCGCGTCCGAGGCTTTCACGCCGGAGCGCTTCGAGAGGGAACTCAAGGATCTGGCTAACAAGGCCAAGGAGGATACTTGGACGAGGCGCGCCGCCGGACAAGTGTCTATCTACGTCCAGACAGCTCTCGTCTTGGGCCTTCTCGGTGTCGCGTCCAGCGCTTCTCAGCTTAACCTCTCTCCGGTTTATGGTGCTATCCCTGCGGCTGTCACGCATGCTCCCGTCATCATGGCAGGTTGCTTCTTTGGGTGGGCTGGGAACCTGCTCTTCCGCAACGTGCTTCCTCTTCCTACTTCTCAGCTGCTGCCGCTTGTTGCTCTGCATACCCCTGTTTTACAGTTCCTCCTTGCTTCGTTCAGCGAACGAATGGGTTGTTGGTGGGGTCCCCTCGTCACTGAAGGCGTCACCCTTTTCCCTCTGGCTGTCCTTTCAGCTGCTTGCGTGGCCGACTATCTCGAGAGCGCTGACTTGAGCATGCTGCCGCAGTTTGTGGCGGACGCGGCACCTGGTATCGGTTCCTGGGCGCTCTTCAGGCTTGCCGAGCGAGTTGCTAGTCAGCAGTTGCAGCGTTTCATTGGAAGTGCTTTTGTCTTTACTCGAGTAGGCCTGGAGCTGTTCCTTGCCTCAGTATATACCGCTCTTGCGCCCTCAAAGCTTCTCTTCCTGGCGATCCCCGCGCTTCTGCACACGGCGGTTCTCAACACCCATGTTATGACGCCCATGGCCACGACATCCCTGAACAACACTCTGACTGCAGAGAACTGGACACTTTTGGAGCGCCGAGAGTCTCTCACAGGCTACATCTCGGTTCTGGAGAACCTGGATAAGGGATTCCGCGTCATGC
Organism: Fusarium domesticum; assembly: GCA_013618395.1. Taxonomy (NCBI): domain Eukaryota; kingdom Fungi; phylum Ascomycota; class Sordariomycetes; order Hypocreales; family Nectriaceae; genus Fusarium; species Fusarium domesticum. The sequence continues at coordinate 16,021 of JABFEV010000397.1, read as the reverse complement.
GATGCGATCACAGTCTTCTTGGAGGAGAGTGGGTTCTCCTTCAGGGAAAGAAGGTTTCTGAGCCTATTTATGGTGTTTTCGTGATGCTCGAAGCAGTGCGACTTATCGAGAGGGAGGTCCCGGTCCTTGACAGCGACGCCAGTGCTCTTGTCGTGTAAGTGAAACATGTCAGACCAGTTGTAGAATCTCGCTAACCATTCTGGGCTATAGGGGATTGGGTATTGGAACCACTCCTTCTGCTCTCGTTTCTCATGGTATCGATACCACGGTTGTCGAGATTGACCCTGTGGTGCATGAGTTCGCTGCCAAGTACTTTAGCCTCCGGGAGAACAACCCTCCAGCTATCGCAGACGCAGTCAGCTACACAGCCAACCTGGTCAATGAGTCCAAACACACATATGACTACATCGTTCACGACGTGTTCACCGGCGGTGCTGAACCAGTCGATCTCTTTACTCTCGAGTTTCTCCAGGGTCTAGGCGCACTGCTGAAGCCAGATGGTGTCATTGCCATTGTAAGTCTACTGCCTTATTTCAAGCCAATCGATTCAGGGGCTAATCCTTCATAGAACTACGCTGGCGACTTTGGTCTACCCGCTCCCAAGATGATCTTCCGTACCATCAAGGAGGTCTTCCCCTCTTGCCGTATCTTCCGAGAGAGCGCCCGCGACGAGAGTCACGTAGAGACGTGGGGCAGTGACTTTACCAACATGGTCATCTTCTGCCGGAAGACCCCCGGGGACATCACTTTCCGGAAGCCCGTCCAGGCCGACTTTCTTCAAAGCCGGGCCCGTCGGGCTTTCCTGGCGCCGGAGCACGAGATCAAGGAGTCTGAGTTTCTTGGCGGCGACGACATGGGTATTCTCGTGAGGAACAAAACCAAAAAGATGACAAAGTGGCATCAGAAGAGTGCGGCTGGTCACTGGAAGATTATGAGGACTGTGCTCCCTGCTAGAATCTGGGAGCTGTGGTGAATGGTATGAAGATATCCTGGCTTTGGGTCTTGTATATTGCATATATTTTGTACACACGTGGTCGAGACTGTAAATATGCGATCTAACAGAGAACGCTCTGTGGGCGGTAGAGTATTATAAATTATATATTTCAGATTCAACCTCTTTATCATCTTGGACCTTGATCCAATCATATCTGACGTACGCTTCAGTCTTTAACTGCATCGAGTGACAACTGCTCGTTGTCTGTATTAAAATCCCTGTGGTAATCGACAATATGGGCTGGGATATCAATCTTATTGTACGAGCTTGGCAGAGGCTCTCCCATAACTTTATGTACAGGCAAAACACCAGTCCACACACTATCGAGCAACGCCTCATCTTCCATGTCATGCTTCTCATCGTGGGCCTGGCCTGAACGAACCTTGGCGCTCCCAGAAGCGATTCGCACACGTAGAATTCCCGTGCTTTGAAGCTCGGCTCTCGTAGGCGGTAGACGAGTATGTCGCCAACGGTCAGGGACTACGCTGTTGGTAATGAGTTCCATGGCGTAGAGCCTTTCTGCTTCGTCGTCTACGAGCGTGGCATAGCCGAACAGTACGGCGGAGCGGTAGTTGTAGCTCGACGAGAAAGAGGACAACGCGAGGACTAAGCCGTCAACGTGCGAGGCGGCCACACAGACGGGCATGCCCTGGTCGCCAGCGCTTCGTCCTAGGTTCATAATTCGCGACGAAATGTAGCCGTGGAGGTACAGATCGAGAGGGTCACAGAGATCAGAAGAGGGGCGCGCAAAGGAACCCATCTGGCCGATCATGGGGAGAATTACGGGGAAGGGCTGGGAGGGTGAGGAGAAGGAGACGTGAAGGATCTGGCATGAGTTGACGAGGCGGTGAATTGTCTCGAGAGCGTAGACGCCGCGGTCGTTGAGACGTTTGACGGTGTTGGTGACATCTTTGGGGTATTCAAGGTCGTAGCGACCCATGGTTTGGACGAAAAGTGGTTATGGGATGGTTGAGTTAGAGATGCTGGTGATATATCCGTCTCGGCATGAGGACTTATAAGAAGCAGGTTTCAACAAGGGGTAGACTTGATTTTTGTACTCGAGGATGGAATTATTAACTAGGTACTCGGTAGCGGAACAGAAATCACAACATCGAATTCGCTGGTCTTCGGAGCCGTCCCCGGAGCCGTTGAAGTAGACGCTGTACGAAGGTAACATTGACATTTGGATATACCAAGGTTTCTGGTTTGCCGTGGCTTACTCCAGTAAATGTGACGATTAGTGCAGCCACCACCAGCCTCATCTGACCATCTCATGGAAGACGATTGGTGAGTTGATATCGCGGGGGAAGGGATGTCAACAAAGCGATACTGGTTAGTTAACTGCTGCGTTTTCATGTCTGAATTTGTTTATCGATGTCTGGATCGGGTTATCAAGACTTTATTTAGACTAGATGTCAGAGGTGTCTTTGCAGTCATGTAGGAGGCATACAGGTCTGCGGTGACGACAGAGTGGACTTGGTTCGGAAATGTGCCACCGGGCCGGTCCCGGGGATCCGGGAGTTGATGTTATGGTTTGTAATGGATGTGTTGTTGAAGGGCGTAGTTACTGATCTGAGGGGTGAATTATTGGTTCTTGAATGGTGAAATGGGCGTTGACGTTGTGGAAAGGTCAAGTTGTTTGAGGGAAATCATCCACGTGAGCTCCTCCCTTCTCTTCCAAGTACCCAAGTACTGGAATGAATCTCAGGCACGCTGCTACCTAAGGTATAGGTAACGGGGCTTACTAAATTCAACCCAATCAGTGCTCTATAGACATTCCCTCCTTCTGCCTTCTGCCTTCTGCCTTCTCTCTCCTCTCACCGTCATCAATAACAACATCTTCTCCTACTCTTCCTCCGTAAACATGTCGTTGCTAATCTAATCCTACCTCCACATCTGGGCAACCCTCCAGGGACCACTTTAAACGTTATGCGGGACATGGATGGGAACTCCCCCTCTCTCTTTGGCTGCATTGATCCAGATGCACTGTAATACTGGGCACCAACCGCTGCGCTTCTATTTCGGCCCCCTGTGAACCTCGGTCACTGTCCGAGATGGCAAACCTCGTGGTCTCTTATTTCTCTGGTTCAAGTCAAATACGATGAGCCTTGTTCCTTTCATCATCTTGTTTTCTGTTTCTACTGTGTTTTTTATTTTTTTATTTTTTTTTGCTTCATGTTTGCTTCATGTTTGCTTCCTTTTTTGCTACTTAAGTGAGCATATGGTTTTGAATAGAACCATATTGTTTCAAACACCATCAACTAACATCATGCCTCTCTAGCTTGCTTGTTCGTCAAATCTCAACCAGGTCCCCAGTATGAGGCCTCTCAACTAGACCATCACTCGGCTATAGAACGGCTGCTACATTACCCAGTTTTGCCGCTCAACAACATAATCGTATTCTTCTCTCGAAACGATATTTCTTCCGAAGAGATATCCCCCCCATCGCCTCATAAACCCAGCCTCCCTTCCCCCTTGGGGTTCCAAGCGTCGAGCCTCCGTCTCAAATGTGACGCTGTAACAACTCTACTACGAACCCCGACACCTCAAGTTTCATGTGAAACTTCTACTACTGTCAATGCACCAAACAGAACCCCAATCAACCTCATGGTTTACCCATCATGTGTCATGGTAATAGTATACAGAGTCGCCTCTGACAAGCTCCAACATGACCTGTTTGAAGCCCAAGTCACGGTTTGGAATATCCACACTGCACGCAACACTCTGGAGCAAGCGCCCTGGTTGTTTGAGATGCCCAGTCTTCCATTTTCGATTCAGAGTTCGTCCTGTCTGTAAAGTGTACAGTTAGACCGCTCTCTCCTTTTGAGCTTAATTTCCCTTTCTTCTTTCTTTCTCCTCTTCAACGACAGTGCTGTTTTCGAAGACAGCCATCGCTGCGTTCGTGATGCCTCTGTAATTTCTTATGTTAACCCTTCCTTTCTATCTTTATGTCCATTGACTGGGCAATAACCTTTTTATCATGAACTCATATAGTAGTCTCCAGGCTTCTGTTGCAGCCTTTACATTGTGAGTGCCGCCCTGTCCTCTTTGCTTCTTGGTGCTAATTCTCCAAAGTGGTATGGTTCTTAATGCCGCCATGGCGGCTTTCATTCTCTTCATCAAAGGCCACCCTTTATCACTCTTTAGGGATGGCCTGAGGCTGGTCCTCACTGCTTTCTTTGCTTCATCCGCCTTGTGGGCCCAGGCCTATTTCGTTGCAGTCTTGATCAGCATTGATTCACCAACTGCCTGTCAGATCGCAACCTCTTTCGCATCCGTCTTTGACCAACTCGCTCGAGTCACTCTGCAGCAAGGCCTTGTCTGGGCCATCAATAAGCATGTCCCCGACTCTCCCATCCAGACGATTATTGCTCAAGGACTTGTCTTCTTGCGCTTTGTCCTGGGAGCTGTTATAGTGGGCTTCCAGCGGCCCCAGCTTGATACTGTCTGCGTTGTCAAATCATCAACCTTGCCCCTGGGTATTGTTGTCTTGATCGTCGACACAGGCCTCATTGCTGTTCTCCTCACACGCGTCGCTTCCTCGGGACTTCTCAACGACATTTCCAGACGATGTGTCACCTCAGACCATGGCTGCAAGCTTTTCCTTGTCGTTATTAGCTCAGGAGTTTGGACGGCGGTAAGCGACGTCGAGACGATGGCTGTCTACTTGCTGATTCTGGTTTAGACCAGCGTACCCTTGATCCTAGGCATTGCTTCCAAAGAAATCCTTTCTCGCACAACTGCTCCTGCGATTGGTCTTCTAACTATAATCGGTACGTGGCATCATCTCTACCAAGGAGTCATGCTCACCATATGTAGGGGCCTTGGCCTTCTTCAAGAACGGTGTTCTGCTCCCAAAGACGATCCAGTTGAGTAGCACGGCCGAGTATCTAGCATCCCCAAACCTCGAATCGACACGACGTTTACAAAGCCGAGACATATCGACAGCGAACTCTGCGTTTGGATATGGCCAACATGCCCGAGTTAAAGTAGCATCGTTTTCCACAGTTGAGGTGGCCCCTGAGCAGTACTCTACGTCGCAACAGCGAATATGCCCTCTTCCTACCATTGAGGTTCCGGAAAGTGGACAGGCGAAATGGGGCATAGGAGGACTCCCTGTTCAAGGACAGCTATTTCCTCCGATGCGAGCTCAGACATTCCCGCCACCTAGTAGTACAAAGCGATCGACGGACAAACGACGACCCAGGACGGCCACGCAGAAAGGGACGAAACTGGTCATCTTGACCCCTATACTTGGCGAGAGAAACGAGCTGAACCTCCTCACCAATATAGCAACCATCAACCTCCCGACGGCAGTAGCGGGTGAGCAGGACAGGCTGAGGAGACAAGCATCGGGGTCAGCGGCCGACCGAGGCCGAAACGTTGGAGAAGGACATATTGAGATCACACCAACAGTTACAACGACTTCTGTCTTGCTTTCACCCGGAATAGATGAGGTCCGAAGGCGATCTCCCAGGCAGACTCTCGCTAGCTTTTCATCAAAGGCCGAGTCACCCCGTTCTTCGCCACGTCCTGGCAACAGAGAAGGGGCGGAGACTGTCCACCGACAGAATGAAGTGAAGACACCTCGCGATAAAGTCACCAACTTTTCTTTTCCAGTGAATGCGCAAGCATCTGTACTTTCCAGTCAGACGCCTACCTTTGGACCCCAGCAGCATGGACTTCCCGCACCGTACTCGAAGCAAGTACAAATTGAGCAGCACGTCCTGGAATCCACTCGGCCTGGTCTGCCTCCTCATCCACGAGCAAGTGTCAGCCAGAGCGCTGCAAAGGGGTCAGCAATCATGCCGGAGGTGACCCCGGGTCCAGATGCCGCAAATCTTTCTGGAGCCGAAGTTGACATCCTGGATCACGAACTGGTTTTGAACAGAGTCTCTGTCGTCCACAGACCACGACCTATTCCAAGGAAGCCAGAGACGGATCGTGTCACCTTCCTCCACAAGCGGGCAATCTCAAGCGGCTCTCCTCGCACCAAGATGTCCATGGTTGCATTTGCTCAGCCGCACCTTGTAGTACCACTTCCTCCTGCTACAGCCGTGGGTTTAACTCCAAGACTTGACGATTTGATACTGGACACGAACACGACATTGAGTCTGACTGGCCGTCCGGTGGATAGGTCGAAAAGTGCTAGGAGAAGATCGTCGTCTGTGCCTGATATCCCAGCACTACCAATCGCTTTCCTCGAATCAACACCTTCGAAGCCGGAACAAGCGTCTTTAGGGATTACGTTGAAGCAATCGCCCAGAGTCTTCAAGCCTGCCCAAAAAGTCGAGGATGTTTTTACAGAGAATGCAAATTGTCGCATTCAGGACGACGCCGCTGGACTGACTATTTCGCCCGTCGACGGAAGAACCGAGACACAGATTTCACCATCTTTGCGGATGAGAGACGTAACAGTGCGACGCTCCTCTCCTGTACTCCCTGTTGAAGTCTCGAGTACCCTTTCTCCTAGCACCAATGGCGATATGGAGGAGGATGGTCATATGAACTGGGAAATGGCCAGATCGGCTTCAACAATGATGGATGTGCAAAAGGCCCAAGCGATCGAAACTTCACCATTGAAACCTCAGCAATCGCTCAATGTCAATGCGGGGTCGTTGTCAATCGTCGATAAGGAAGGCCTGGACAAGGGGCCCCTGGCCATGATGCGAGGTTCGCTCAGTGACCACAGCGTCGGGCATGCATTGGTGTTGCGACGAGCCGAGGCGGCACAGCTTGAAATGGAGCGACAACAGATATGGCACAATCGCTTGGGAGAAACATGTCCGACCTTCTCAGACAGAGGGCAGCCCACGAGGCAACGTCGGATACCTCCGCCCGCACCACTGCTGCTGCACAGGACCATGGAGCTGTCCTTGATGGTGCAAGCTGAGCCGTCACCTGTGGAGTCTCCTGAAGAAACCCCTGCTGCAATCCAGCATCAATTGGAACAGCTGGATAATCTTGGAAGAGGGTCTGTGGAGGAGCAGCAGCAGCGAATGACGCTCCTCGCCGACCTGGAGAATGAGCTTGATGAACAAGAATACCAATGGCAAGCAATTCGACACACGATGCTTGACAGAGATTCTCTATCGACAGTTGAGGCCTCGTCTCGGCGCCAATCTCGGTGTGACAATGGCAGAAAATCGTGGACGAGACCATCAAGTGCGGTGCTCAATGGTGGCGACCTTCAGGGAGTCTCATCGAAACAAGTTGCAGGTCCATTTGCACCATTTCAGGCAAAGACGTCTACCACAATGAGGTTTCATACTTGGTCATTGCTGGCAACTCCAACCCCACCAGACACTGACGATTCTGAGAGCGAATACGACGAGGATGTCGAATCTGTGACTGGTGGGAAAGATAGACTCGTTGCATTTACCGCCGAGCTGTTGTGGCACCCCATCATCTCTGAGGTGGCTGTCGCTATAGCGGCTACCAATGCACCATCTCTTTGGACCCCACCATTCTCCAAATTTGCGGCACCGCAGATCCCACCACAGATGGCACCAGGAGATGTTATTTTAGACGGAGTGGTGAGGCGTGCAAGGAGACGAGATTGGGAACCTCTTGGCATTGAAAGCACGCGACTATGGGAGAAGCCTATGACGACCAAGAGGTTCTCGCTTCAAGGACTCTGGCGACCATCATCACTTCCTGGTTTCAATTACAGAAAGACCCGAGTGGTGGATGTGGAAAAGGAAAAGCACGTCCAGCAGGTCGCAGTGATACGAGAGCCACCTCGGCGCATCAGGCGTGTCACCTTCCTGCCGGATATTGTTGAGAACCCTGAGCCTTTGTCCAATAAGCGAGATACTCTGGGCATCTTTCAGTTCCCATGGGGTGAAAGATCAGATAGCGCAAGCATGCCAGCCAGGCCACTGACAGCCATGCCCATGCCTGGCACAATGAGCGGCGGCGGCACAGGGCTTATCACGGGTAACGCAAGCTTGATTGGAATGCATTCGCCTGCGCAAGTGCATGTGCAAGACCAAGAGCAGCAACCATCTTCTTTTCTGGATGATTATGAAGGTGGTGAGTATGGAGGTTTTGACTTTGGAGACTTTTCCGACTACGAGGCTTACAGCAGCGATGACAGCGAGACAGAGTTTGAGTTGGATGATGATGATGATGATGATGAAAATGAAGATGATGGCGAGGGTGAAGGCGACGATGACAGTGATGATTTCGATGAGACGGTCATTTGGGAGATTGCCAGCCTTCTAGAACCCCGTCATGGAACAGAGGCACCTCTAGGGCACTGCGAGAGTGATAGCGGTGACGGTTTGTTGTTCCCCACCGAGAGAAAAAGCCAGCAGCCCCACCTTGACCCTGGAGCTGGAGACACGATTGCGTGCTCAACACAAGAACAACCGCACCTGGAAAAACAGACAGAGGAAAACTCAGCCGAGGAGGTGTCGACAACAAGTCAACAACAACAACAACACCACCAACGGCAGGGGAGGGCCACAACTACCACCCCTTCGTCACGCGTACCACTAGGGTCTTCACCCCCAATTTCCACCACAGACAGCAAGAACTGGAGCCAAAGCCCCCACACGACAACGGAAACAGGCCTGTCGCAGCCACCACAGCTGTCGGATATGGATGTCCGGAGCGCACACCTAGCGTCGCAAAAGCGGAAACAGGAAGGCCAGGGGCAGAATCAGAGTCAGAGTCAGAATCAGAGTCAGAGTCAGAGTCAGAGTCAAAGCCTGGGGGAATTCAATTCTCACCTAATGACGAGCTCGTCGGCAAGGGATGCCGTTATAGGAGGCCCGCTTGCACAACCGGACACCGAGACTGTCGCTGTTTCTGCGTCTGCCTCTGCGTCTGCCTCTGTTTCCGCCTCTGTCACATCCGCTTCACTCCCGCCGACTTCGTCAATAAGCAACACAGCGTCCGTGCCAGGACCCTTGTCTGGCGCACCAATCACTGGCGCGATCGCCACTCATGCGTCACCTTTTCTCCAGTCGCTTCCAAATCTGTCGAGTCCCTTGACATGGGCACCTACCACCACAGTTCCAGCAACCGCTACCGCTACAAGGGCCTGTACCAGGGCCAACACTAATTCATCAAGTCCCGTGGAGGCACCACCCGTCCAGAGCATCCGCGGCACCCAGCAAAATCAGATTATCAATCATCCCCATACCCAGCAGGCCACCAAGGTTTCCATTTCCACGCCCTCCAACAGAGGCAAGTCCGTTATTCACGCCAACTCCGCTTCCGCTATCTCCACCGACCATATACATATTCGTGCCGGCCACCCTGATTCTGACAACCCCCAAAACAATTCGTCCCCTCTCTGGTCCTCGACTCTTCCCATCCAACAACACTACTACACTAATATAATCCACAAATCGACGACTAATTCCATGGCTCTGTGGTCCTCTCCCAACCTCTCCTCTACAGGGCTCTCTCAACCAGACGCTCCTGTCTGGAGCACTTATCTCGCCATTGACGAATTCCAGCGAGCCACCCCTCGCAAGGCCGACCTGGATGTTCTTGAGAGCACCTCACTCTGGACCCCTCCAACCAGCAAAGTAGAGAAGCCTGCTCACACCGGCCTTTGGGGCACGCAGAAGCACAACCCCTTGGCTACGCTGCCTGGCATGTGGTCACAGCCCGCCCTCGTGAAGAAGACATCCCACGGTCTCCCTCAGCCAGACGCTGAGTCCTGGGCGACATACCTGGTCGTCGCGGATGACCTTCCCCGGGTGAACTCCCGAGAGGCCGAGTCCGCTTCTATCGAGAGCGACTCCTTGTGGACTTCACCATCAAAGACCATGATTATCCAAGACGACACAAAGAACAACGGCCTCTGGTCCCGGATCTCCAGCTCTGTTAACACATCTGGCATTCCGCGTGAGGCGGTCAATGTCGGCCTTTGGGCGCCTAATGCCGCCGTCGCCGAGCATGAGGAGCCTTTGGGCTTGTTTAGCCTGGACCACCGGCGCTCCGATTATCGCACCAGCAAACTACCTCCGGCGGCTCTGGATATGGTCCGCAAGCCTCGGCAGCCGCTCGATGCCTTTCCAGATTTCGGTTTCGCCCGTCTCTGGAACCAGGAACACCTCTGGGATCCCGCTGCTAACGCTGCGCGGGTCAAGCTCCAGCGAGAGCTGGATGAAATTGTTCTCGAGGGCCTATTTAGCCTGAACCACCGAAGAAACAATTTCCGTACTACGTCCGAGGCCCCCGCCGCGCTCGAAACCAGACCCAGCCCACGCATCTCACAGGACCCTCTGCCGAAGCTCAACTCAGATAGCCTCTGGTCTGTGCGCGCACCAGCCGAGGTCTCGGTTACATTAGACTGGCTCATGCTTTCGTCGGTCCGACCTTCGCTGGCCTCGGTCGCATCCTCAACCACGGCTGAAGATGACTCCGCGATGCCATCGTCTACTTCCACCAGGGCCTCTTCTGTCAAGTCCGACGTCTCCTCTTCAAAGGCTTCAGCTCGTCGCATCGACGCAACCCCTGCGCAATGGCTCTCTGCCTTGGATGAGGCCATTCGTGCTTCGACCCTTGACATGGATGCTCAGAACCCTTGCAAGTCCGATGCCTCATCCCAGTCTGACTACCAACTGTGGTCCAAGCCAGATGGCTACGTCGTTTCCCAAAATCTCCCCGTTCCATCGCAGAAGATGTGGACGCCTACAGCTGTACCGGCTACCGCTCGCTTCCTCCAACTGACGCCCACCCAGGCTGACTCGGCCAAGCACTATGGTGCCGCCCGTCGCGGTCTCAATCCTGAACAAGCTCGTCTACCACCTCCCATCACCCACGGCTCTTCTTCCTCCGCCTTCCTCCCTGGTGTCGGCGAGACCCCTCGCGACTTTAGCGCACAAGCTCTCTGGGCCCGCGCCCCGTCACCAGTCCCCGGCCTGCTCGAAGAGGAGAAGACTTGGCTCAGCAATTCTCTTAAGAAGAGTCTGTCCATGGTCCAGCTCTGGTAGATTCGCAAGTCTTGCGAAAGGGATCTGTCAGGCTGTCGTCTTGACTTGATATGAAATCACGAATCAACTTGCAATTTACCCACAAAGCAATCAAAGCGAAGCGAATGGGGGCCCAAATTGGCCAGGAACCTTTTCAAGCGCATGCTTCCAAATGCCCATACTGTATATTTTTTTCTTTGTCGCTTGGTGTCGAGGAGTTTTCTTCTTCCTATCGGAACTGTCTGTATATCAAATTATCATAGCAAATTATCATAGCGTTAGCAAAAAAAGCAAACCAGGTCTCCTCTTTTTCCCTCTCACATTATTGACTTTTTCCCTCAACATTGCTTCTAACCATGTTCCTACTCATTCTCTTCTTAGAACAAGTCTTGCCTCGCAATTGCATCTCCGTCGCGTGATGATTACATTAGGTCTTGGACGCTTATTCCCGTTTCTACATCCGAGGAGATCATTCTCACCAAAATCTTGGCAAACAAGTTTCTTGTAACCCCAACTCTATCATTCTCGCGTGATAATGTGGAAAACGCCAGAGCAGTAACAATCCTTCTTCCTCTTTCTCGCGTGATGTTGGGGTTCGAGGTCTTGGGATACCACGCCAGATAACAAAAAAGTCTACCTCAAGATATTCCGTCCTGAGAAAGAAACACATGTCAGATTTATGACAAGACGCCAGGGAGGCAAGACGGGAACAGAATCATCAATGGGGCGTTAAGTATTTCTATCCATGCATGCATGCAACCGTAACTAAAAAGAAAACAATGGACCAGACAACAACAACAACAACAAGAACCCTCCCCCTTCTGATGACACGACGGCCAAACTTGGTGCAACAAGGTTGTTGATAATGAAACGGCTTTTTTACCACCGATTCCTTGTCTTCTTCATGCTCAATATCCCGTTTGCTTGCCCGTCCCCGCTTCCCAAAAACCGTGTAAATGTATCCCAAGACCCTAAAAAGCCGGAATGGTATCAACCCGTCTGTACCTGCTAGCTCCGCTTTTGATATTACTCTACTTTGTGGTCCCCCTTGTACTCCTATGTCGCCTTTTCTCCTCCTCCCGCGAACTCGTGTACATTGTCGACGACCGGGCATAGGTTTTTCTTTCCTTGGCAAACGGCGTGACAGGTGATTTGATCGTAACGATTATCGAGTCTCTTGTGTCTGATTTGAGAAGAAATGGGTCGTGAATCTCGAAATGCAGCCTCGCGTTTCCTTGCTACCACCTTGAACCCAAAAAACACGTATCGTCTTTTCCCATAGTGTTTCATAATAGCATCAAAGTGACCGTCGAGGCCACAAGAAGTGAAAAAGAAGAAGAAGAAGAAGAAGAAGAAGAAGAAGAAACAAAACGAAACGGAAAAAGCAACATGACGTCTCCTCATAACTCACAAAGGGAACAACGTATAAGAAAAATCATGTAAACGAGGTCACCCTCACAAATCATACCCGTGCGAACGAGTACCGGCATCCATCCGCCGTAGCAATTGTTTGTCCTGTTCTACCTATTATTTGTGGAAGAGTCGTTAGAGACATTCCTCGTAGAGCGTGGGAAGTATGTTCCCGGATCTGTCTTGCGCGTCGTCCATCTGTTGCATCATAGCATCATAGATGTAGTAGGATGAGCGTCGACATACACTGTCATCGAGTGGGCAGGATTCAAACGTGACCAGAGACGGTGGCAATCGTGTGCAGACGACGCAAATGACTTCCTTGACGGTCGAACAGATCGAGTAGCGTTTGAGGGCCGCCATGATGTTGCGGTTTCTTGGGTCAGCTATCGCCTATTGAGACGTAGGTTTCCCTTCTGCCGGATGAATATGGTTGAATAAACTGTTCCTGAACCTTTGACCGTCGCTATACAAACAGAATTCCACTCATTATTTTGTACACGCCCGCGTTCAACGCGGAGCACCTGCTAAGGAGCTCCGAACGGGGCAGAGCCGCTTCAGCTCACAGTCATCATCTGCATCCGCTGGGGTAGGCCAGAGGAGGGTGAGTTCTCCGGCGATGTGCTCTCCATGAGAGAGTTGTTGCCTCGACTCCGAACAGCCCTTCGAGGTGGGCTTGAGCCAGGATCATCAAAGACTCGTGTAAAGGCCGGGCTAGAATCGAGCTGACGTTCGTGCCGGGGTGATCGAATCGGACTTTGCGTAATTTGATCGGCTTGGCGGATCATATCTGAAAGGCTATCTCGGAGGTCTCCAGCTCTCTTAACGAGAGCCTTGAGGCTGTTGGTGTCGAAGTGGACCTTTCCATCTTTTAGGTGGCCGTCGGGGACAGTACGGTGCTGCATCGCGCCAATAACCGAACGAACGACTCCGGACACGTCATTAGGCCTACTGTGTCTGTTCTCGGGGGTTCTAGGGCGGCTCGATCGACTCGGTGGGAGACTCCCCTCGACAAGTGGCCAGTTGCCAAAGATGTCGTCTTCGGGCGAAAACACGGATCGGCGGCGAGGTGAGTGACGCTCCCGCACGACTGCCGTCTTGGACATGACAGGTTCATGGCCATCAAAGGCGGCATCCAGGCGGTCCATAGAGTGGGCGTCGAACCCTTCATCGCCGAAACGCTCATCGATGTCGAAGGCGTCAAAGTTAATGGACGAGGTCGACTTTCTATCGTCGTCGTCGTCCTCGTCATCTGTTGAGTCTTCGTCGGGCGATGCCAATGCAATGATCCCTTCTGCCTCCTTCCACAGGCTCCTCTGTGGTCCCTCGAGCATATCCATGTCGCGACCGTGGCGGCAAAGGCGCTTCAAGTCATTGACAAGGAGAGAAAATTCTCGGATATGTCCTGAATGAGCCTTGACACTAGGTTGCGTGGCCTGAATCGACTCGGGGACGGCAAATGTGTTGTCTTGTCTATCACCGCTGCCCATACTGCTGCCGCCAAATTCAAAGTCGTCGTCCCAGTCCTCGCTGACCGTTTTTGTTCCCATGGCCCATGTGCCATACTTTGAGCCGGCAGTCTTGGGGTCATCGGGGGATTCATGAACGACAGGGACACTCTGGCTTCTCACGTGAGTGGGGGTCGGGCCCTTGCGGACGGCTGAACGACCACCTCTAGAGTCCATTTCTTGTTTCGCATAGGCCGTCTTGGGTCGGAGAGATTGACCGCTGGTATCGTGCTTATCGTGCACCGGGGGTTCGCTCCAGTCGAAGAGAGTACTCAGAGGTCTGTCGTTGTGTGCATCGTGATCATCAATTTCGAGTGAGCCGTTGCCACTGATATTGGCGAGGGCAAGACGGACGTTGGGGTTGATGCCTCTGGAATTCAACGAGCTCCCTTTGGAGGGAGGAGATAAGGGGTTGCAGGGGAAGTCATCATCCCTCGCCCAGTCGTCGTCAAAGTCGTCGTCCAAGGACAGCCTGCTGAATTCCTTGGCGGAAAGTGAGACATCGTGGGGTGGCGAGCCACCAAAGCATGGTCCTGGGGGTGAGTCCCGGCGGCCACCGTTCATGTTGGAACGGTTGACGGTGTGGACAGGCGTGGCAGCATTTTCATCCTCCTCCATAATCTTGCCCTCTTCATCCCAGGTCCGGCCGAGGATCTCATGGATAGACAGGCGTTTCGTCTTGCCATTACCATTGCCGGCAGTGCTAGGCGGAGACTCGTCATACATAGACTCCAAGGGTGTCTCGACAGCCCTCGCACGACCCGATGCAACGGTGCGCAGCGAGTCGAACATGGTGTCACTCTTGAAGTCGGTGTCGTCGTCGTCCCCAGACGTACAATCCCGATTATCCTCGGAGCTCTCCATGGTAGAGGTCCTGTCGTGCTGTGGTGCCCTAAGTTGTGACATGGCTGTGGAGCTGGCAGAACTGCCGGAGGGCTGATTAGGCCGATTTTGGTGGTTGGTGGATACCCCGCCAGATGACCCTAACCGTGACGCATCCAGATGAAAACTTGAAAGTCTTGAAAGCGGGGGGATGGGCGACGAAAAGTTTCTTGATCGACTCTGATTCTGGTTGATGGCGGCTGAGCCAAGAGATAACCCCCGGTGGCCTAGCGACGACGAAGGGAGGGCCAATTCTAATGCCGGATTGGCTCGAGATTCTGCGCCAAATTGGGCGCCAGTGAGTGGCTCCGACACATGTCGCTTATTTCCGTTCCTGGGCTCAGCGCCACGCTTAGGCCGGCGGAGACTCCCTGTCGTGCGAACCGCCCAATTGCCCGCTGATGCAAATGGCATCGAAATTGATTTTCGGGGTAATCTTGATGGTGTGCCTTCCGGTGAAGGCGTTGAGTCGTCAACGGTTACGGTTTGGTTGATGGATTGGGGCAGCGGACGAGGGTCTTGCTCAATTTGGGCAGCAGGGAGCAACCTACGAGGTGTTGCAGAGGTCGACACCATCTTCGGCTTGACCAGGTGTGCTCTGTCGTATTGGTCTTCGTCACTGACGCAGATGCGCCTCGAGGCAGCACCACCTCGAGTGTGCGGGCCTATGTCACCAAAACGACTGGAACTTGTTCGCCCACTTACACTAGATCTGCGGAAGTGGAAGAAAGAAGCCCACAGGCTTCTACTGCGACTTGTTCTTGCAGGGGTGTCGGTCAGGGTTGGAGCAGGGAACTCGTGGGGTTTGGGATGATCGTCGAATGAGAACTTGGCCGCCTCAGTTGGAGTCGTCAGTGCAGAATCGGGTCGAAATTGCTGCAATGTTGCGGATCTCTGGTGGCTCGTCGCGGGACGTCGAAGGGTCGGCAAATGTGATTTGGAACGTAGCCGTTGAGGAGGTTCGGGGTCGGTGTAGTGAGTCGAGGTCGATCGCTTGACGAGCTTGTTTGGAGGCAAGCTCGGGGTAGAAGATCCCACGGGAAGGATGGGAGCGGCAGAGCCGTGAGAAAAGATTGAGGGAGTATCAAGGTAGACACTGGACCTCTGGCTTTCATGACGTGACAATGGACGGATAGACAATCGTTTTATCCACGATCCATTAGAGGAGATTGAATCCCGCGACTCTGGGATAACAGCAGGGGACCCGGATTGCCTGACAAACGACGATTTCCGGCTGCTAACGTGGGGGGGCGTGGTCTGAGTCTGGATCTGAGGATTGGATGGTCTCTGCC
>JABFEV010000396.1:0-10134 GCA_013618395.1 Fusarium domesticum | reverse complement strand
CTATATAAAAGAGACCTTTAATAACTAACTTAAGGTATTTATAGCCCCTAGAAAATACCCTAATGCTGCTATATACTATGCAATAAACACATAGATTAGCTAATATAAGGCCAAGCTAATAATATATAATATTAACTATTATTACTACTTTATACGCTTTATAACCTTAATTATAAAGTTACTTTACTCTATACTAAAGAAGTTCCCCTAGGCTAGTATAGGAGATCTCTTAATAGCGTTTAAGAAGCTTATACTGCTATATAAGAGCCAGCATATATCTATCCTTTTATTAAGGATAGAGGGGGGCAATAAAGTGCTTATATTAGCCCTCTATTACCTTTATAGCAAAATTCGGCACTATCATCCCCTAAGCCCTTCTTCTTCTTAATTAAGAGCTTATAACCTTGCTAAGAGACTAAAATATCCTGCTGAGCCGCTATTGTCCTAATCCTTGCCGCGTCACAACAGTATATAGTCTCCCGTGCCATTATGTGCTTAGGGCACAGCTTGCCTAGAAGAGCGTAATAGAGCTTAACGAGATTAACTAATATTAGCACTAGCAGCGCGAGGACAGCGGGACTATAAGTTAGTATAATTATCCCCTAGAGCCCTCGTTTATGCCGGCGAAAGGGCGCCTAAAAGGGGTTCTAGGACTTAATAATAGCCGCAGCGTTAAAAGCTCGCAGAGGCACCCTACTTATGCCGAATTAGTGCTTGCATATAAGGCTATTAAAGCCGCCGAGGCTGACGCTAATAATGACGGAGTGTCGGACTAAAAGGCCGTTCTTGCCGGCTGACTAACTAAATTAAAGGGTCAGTGACAATAAAAGCAGTAATCCATGCATTAAAGGGCAATGGCACACAAGAACAACACTCAACAAGAACAAGACAAATTAATCAAATCAATCAAATTAATCAATCAATTATTAATTAATTAATTAAAAAGAACTGCCTTATTAAGATACTGTTGCATTTAATTAATCCCGTAAAGTACTTATTAATTAATACAATTTAACTTGGGCCGCTTGTTTATCCGCGCGTGTCCGACACGGGGCCGCATTACGTGATGTCCTTCCCGATCCGGCAAGTACCGCTATTAAATCTGCTGTTTCGCAGCAAATGTCGCAAAAGCAGTCAAACTATCCCCCTTTAACGGCACCTGCTGCTATTAATACTATAAGGGAGCCAACTATGACTATTAGACTGCGGAGATTAAAGCAAGGCGATTCTTATAAACCCGGAACCGCCCTATAGAGGGCATCTATGCGATATTTATAGTAGCAAGAAGATATTAATAACTATAAAGATAACGATAATAGAGAAAGTTCGGCTATAACACTAAGAAACGCATTATACCTTCCTAATCGGGAAGACGCACAGCTTATATACAGAATATAGGAATCTTAATAGTTTTATATAGACGCGCCGGGTAATTTTTATATTGATTTAGTAGAGGAATTTAAAGCTGAAATCGATAGCCTTGTTACACAAGTTAATAAGCTATATAACGTAGTTATAGACTAAGAGACTTAAGAATATATAACTATAGCATAATATAATAGCTATAATTAGTATAAATAGGATTGTTTTATTAAGTCTCTCTCTCCCTTAGTAATTTAGGTATGCAGCCGGGATTTAGAGCAATTATTGAGTTTAGCTATAATAGGTTGTAAATTATATAAAACGGGGTTGCATTCTACACGCTCCCTATCCCTTTAATTATGCTAAGGCTGCAAGTTTATACCGACAGGGGTACTCTACTAATTAAATATCTAGTTCAAAGATACAACATTTGCCAACTATTTTAGCCTATAATAGAAGTCCCAGCAATCTCGTGAGTTACAAATCGCAACATCGCATTGCTTACATTCTTTTCGGGTTTATGACCTCTTCTTATTCCCACCTGCATTAGCTAACAGCACCGAGCTTCGAGATTATACTTCTCTAACCCTAATTCCTTTGCAAGGCAAGCAGCTTAAACTTTCCCCTCTATTATTAAATTCATGCTGTTCTAGTAGTGTGAATTTATCTCTAGACCGAAACCTTTGCCTTAAATTGCTGACCTTACTATATAATTTAAATAAACTATTATAAAGGCATTCTCGCTATTATTTCTAACTTATAATTTTCTTCTAACTTGGCTGCCCGTGAAGCTAAAGAAGGTAGTTATAGATAAGTGCAATATTAAGTTAAAAAGTCCAAGTAAGAGCCTGTTAAGCTCCTTGGCGCAAGGAATAGTTATAACCAAGATAGGTATTGTTAGATTGTGGGATATAACCCCAACTAATGTGGAAAGCTAATGAATTAGTAGTGCACTATGTTTTTGGCCGAATGGCTAAAATCCAACAGGTATTAGACATTAAAAGGCTGGAAGTCATAGCCTCGGTCTGGCACCGGCGGAAAGTCGGGCCGGCATGTACTATCGGCTGGCTGCTCGCGGCGACTACCTTCCTTAGTAATAAAAGTCTTATTATCGTATGCGTTATCGGCCGAAGATGGGAATTAGGAAGCCATTAGAATTGATAGAATAAAGTACATATAAAATTGGCTGGAAATGTTTAATAAGGCACTTTTGGGTTCCTCGTATGTATCGTTAATAGATCAGGGATTAAATTAAAAAAGAGTGGGACTAAAAGCGGGGAGAGTACTGTAAATTGTGCACCAGCTCCATTCAAGACGAGAAAAGAAGAGAAAACCAGGATGGATAATACTTTAACAGCAGCCCGGCAAATCCCTCATTTATGCAACTTGCCCCAATTGAGATATAACTAGGGTGGGGCACTAAAGTCGTTATAGAACCATTCACTGGTTGTTGTAGATGTGATGAGGAGTATGGAATCGAAAGCCGGAATCACGTTAGCAAGGATAAAAATAACAACCCGAAAAGCCGAACACATCCATCCCATATTCCCCTAGACTTGACACGATTATCTGCGGCTTGGAACCTGGTGGCCGTCCTTTCCATTAAACTGATGTAGAAATATGAAGAACCAGTGTGCTACTATATCTGTCCAGTTGCAAAGAATCAAGATAGAGGCAAAGAACTCATATCCACCCAGGCAAAGTACCGACCTATAAGTCCTCCCTGGCACGAACATATTTATAGGTATACCTGTACCTATACCCATACCTATATTCATGGCTTTAGACATACGCGCTCAACATAGAGTCAAACGCTGCACAAACCGAAGAGTGGCAGTAGTCGAAGAATAGTTAGTTATAAGTCCCATTCCTTGATGTTGTACTCACATGCTCGTTATAGCAGAACAAATATAATGAGCTCTAGCTTGTATGTGTCGCGAAGTAGGGTCTCAGTTGCAAAGATGGTGTTGTGTTGTTGTTCATCGTTTTTTTGCTGGATTCTCTAAGGACAGTCCATCCTTATATACTTAAGATATCTCCTATATTTAGGTATAACTTTGCATATCTCCGGGGGGTTCATATCTCGGTCCTGCCTTTTGCATATGCACGATCTAGTATTATAGATCTTAAGTGCATGCTGCTTACATGAAGTTACTTCTTGTTAATGTTTAACAGAATCTAACAACAATATCCTAGCTAATAGTACGATGTCCAGCAATTACTGCCAAGTCTAGCTACATTTCTTTAATAGAGATAGCTTCTATCCGACAGTATGTTGCAGGAATCCTGACCTAACTTCCCATTTGCCACACTGACCAGTGGACTAGAGAGGATAGCTTCTTTGCGCAGGGCACTAAGTGGCCCGTTCAAGATATGTCAACGGAGCACTAATATTATCCTCAGGGTTGACGCAATACCTAAAGAAACACGGATGTAATGAACAGTCAACTCTTACCCTATCTTATAAGTTACTCGACTGAGCTGTCGGTGTCATTAGACCTAGGTAAGAGCAATGGCCAAGAGCTGACTATTGATCCAAGTATCTTTGGCTCCTAACGGTCTTTGTGCCCATTTTAGTTAAACTAGGATATGTGGACAATTTGAGAACTAAGGAGGGCATTTTCCTTGACTTGCCAAGAACCACATGCTATTATTGTGAGGATAAACGCAACCCGCCGATACCTCGTGTCTAGAAAACATACCTCTCTTCAACCCGCTATGTATTTTGCTCCAGAGTACACCTGTGCCAATCAATGCACGTTCTAGACGTCTGTCGGCTCTCTTCTAGGGCGACCCTACTCCAGGATGCGCACCTCTTTATGCCTTCAATGGTATATCAACAGGATGATGCCCGAGCACTTCGGTAAATAGGAGCAAACTATTAGAGGAAGAATTGCTACCTCTTTAGTATTAGCGTTACCATTAAGTCTTAATACGGGAATTTAAGACGTTGACCTATCAACAGTAATAGCGTAGGTTGGGAAATATATATAATCTAAAAACTTAGATGGTAGTATTATCACGACGATGGCCTCCTCTAACTTTCTGGTTTTAATCAAGCCGCCTTGTTCCGGAGATCGCAAGAAGATAACATACTATATTACCTCTTGAATAGTTAACTCCCGCATTTAGTCATTACCATCGATGTAGGCCAAAATAGAACGAGGATAATAAGCTAGGGCAAAGGTGTATGTATTTTGAAGTATATACTTGGAAAACCTGGTACTAAATGTGATAAAGTGCTAATTTGACATTTGAAAGATGGGAGGATAAGCTCTAATTATATTACAGACAAGCCTACCACTTATGTGACAACTCCTCAAATAGTAGAAGTCAACGTCAAACCATTTACAATATTTTCTAGCCAACTAATATTTCCTAATGCAGTCAGATCAAGTTAATGTTTACTATTTAAACTCTCTGCCCCTCATCATAACGGATTTCTCTACTTTCAGCGCACCGATTCCTCTATATACACCCACGATATATCGAATAGACAGACGTACAGCAACTTATTTAACTTCTTTAAACCTAGACATGACCACCAAAATGCTTTAATATGAGAGGGCAAGGTTGCGATGAGAATGCAAGAATAAAGTCCAGAAAGGTTGGTACCAGAAACAGGCCGTGGCTGATATCGAGCGGCAACTCGCTGGACGATCGTTTGAGGAGCCACCAGTGCCTCCATCGGACTAAGATGCCCATCTCTCTCAGACACACCTATTTAGGCGTCCAGTGCCCGGAATTAGCCGCCTCTCCGTGCCATTAATGGGAGGCATGGAGCATCATGGATGCGGGGTGATCTAGGCGGATAGATCCCCGGTCTGTATGCCATTTTATCCTTTGCATTACAGGGACACAATTGCAGTTTCCATGGCGTCGCTACCTAATCGTTCCTGGCCTTAAATAACCACTGTCTGTTGGATTGTTCATAGGGTTTACCAATTAAGGGCAAGAATAACTTATAGGAATGAGCCTTAATTTATATATCTCTTATCTACCTTAATGAAGCATAAACCTCCGACAAACACATAATTGCCTTTTGACTTCGAATTACCGAGTCCTTTAGACTATCGGCCCCTAAAGTATATAACTTAATTCGCAAGCGAGCCATCCTCGAGCGACATGCTTCCATCCTCGCTATAAGGCAAACGATTCCATCCTCGGCGCTGTGCGGGGGTGCATTCCTAAACCACGCTTCTCTTGCTTCTTTGGCGTT
The DNA here is from genome assembly GCA_013618395.1 of Fusarium domesticum. Taxonomy (NCBI): domain Eukaryota; kingdom Fungi; phylum Ascomycota; class Sordariomycetes; order Hypocreales; family Nectriaceae; genus Fusarium; species Fusarium domesticum. Next base: position 4,553 of record JABFEV010000396.1, on the reverse strand, counting down.
GTAAGGGTGTTGCGTGGCANNTGGCGTAACGGCACTCCTCCCCAACTCTTACAGGCGTCTATTCCCTCCCGATTTCGACTATTGGCGTTAATGGGTCCGAGAGGTTGTCGGGCATAGAACTCCGCCAGTATCAAGTTTACGATCATATATCTACTAGTACTTGTATCGTAAAGCAAGTTGCGTGGTTCTGCATCCTAGTGAAGAACTCAGTGGTAATGCAATCGACTGAGCGTAGCAAGAATCTCGTTGCTGACACTTATAGTGACTTATCCTAGTTCTTACAAGACTAGTCGCTCGCCATAATTAAGTAATATAAAGTGCTTATATACGCCGCTATCGTAATAGTACGGTTAGATAAGGCCAATATGACTTAGCCAGACTGGAATATACCCCCCTTACAAGTTACAAAGACGATTATATATTTTGGTTTCGTGGTGTAGTTGCGTGGTATCCATGGCTTCTATGCCTTTCGCTATAAGAGTGTAGCCATGCGACGATGGGTGGAATTTGAAGAGGGTTCTACATGATCTCGATATGAAGAGTAGCGCATAATTAGCATTTTCCCCCGATCAATTGCTAGTTAATCCCGCGTCAAACGAAGAAACTCGCGTCGGTCGATGTGCATATTCCTATGATAGCTGAAGTTGGGACATTATTTATTCATTGGGCCGCCGAACGCTAGCCCACGAAGACACCAATGCATGCAGTATGGTCGGTCTTGGATGCTCGGCCGTATGTTAGTGCCCTCATGTAAGGCTGTCCTTGCATCTCCCTAGATCCGACGATTTTTGATGTGGTCAAGACACCTCCGTGACTAACGGCCAGGTTTGGCGTTAGGAAAGGACTCCCGTCGTCGTCGTCGTTATCGTCATCACTGTCAACACCGCTTGGCTGCTATATCCCGTCCTCGGGTTGGCAAGCATCGGGAGCGTGTCCGAATCGGAGAGCGTATAAACCATTTCTAGCGTTAAGGTATGGAAGGAGTTTCGAATGCTCCTTAATACATCCTCATTCTCCATTGACTATGTCTCTAGCTCTTCAGCCACGTCGTGCCAAGCTTGATGGGGCGGCGATCGGATGGCCTTCAGCTCTACAGCCAGCTTCAAGCCTAATATGACCATACCGAGACTCGTTTGCCATTCATATCGTGGGACTTAACTCAACTATGAGAACCACTTACCTTATATATAAGGATGGAGGATATTAGGGCAGATATATAATAGAGGCCTAGAGATAAACACCGAAGGACAAACTCTCAACCATTTCATACCAGATTAAATAAAGAGTGACGCTCACTAAACTTCATCAAGTCCAAACAGACACGGACTCTTGGGCTTCGCTAGGCGTTCAAATCGCTAGATCACGTGTCGTTACAGGATCCTTATATAGTCCAACATACGTCCCTTAGCCTGAGACAGTGACTGAAGTACGCTTATGGCGTTTTGAAGGCTTAGTAGGCCTGAAATCTGCTGAAGGGACGGCCCGTGGCATCATTTGTCTCGTAGGTGTGATGGCAAGAGTCACGACTTGAGGAAGTGTGCCACTTGGGTCCTGCCCGTTTATGCGACTGAACTTCTAGATGAGGATCAGTGGCAGGCCGGAGGCCACCCATCTTCTATAGCTTAACCTTGAACCAGGCAGAAGTGCACTCTTGACTCCAACCCCGCGTCAGTTTGCTCACCGATTCTGCGATTAGTAATGATCGCTGAGGAAGCAATGAAGCTGGGCTAAGTGTAAGGCGCTTAGCACGGGTATAAATACCCATGCATCTCTCTAGGTTCTCGAGGCCTTCTCGACAGACCTCCACCTAACAGCTGGCAATCCATCAATCATTCGTAGGCTCTCAAAGTGATACCTTCAAGCGTATGGCTGTTGACGTATGCTTAGCATCGACATCCATTATCATTATGTGCTTTAAAGCAGCGCCCGCCACTGTCTACCGAAAGTGCGGCCATAAATCCGACGGCATTGCGAAAGTTTATACGTGCGCAGACGCACCTAACGGTCCAAACTGCAAGGACCCACCATATAACCACTCAGTTACAGACAATAAAGTCAGCATGTGGTGCGACGACTGTGTCGCAGCTGGCAAGGGAACGAATTGAGGGGCGAGGCATTATGCAACAAATGGGGTGATTCTTATCTAGCCTTATTACATAAATGAAATCATTCACCTTGCAGCCTCCAAAGATTCTCGCTTTCCTCAATATCCTTCATCTTTCAATGCCATGACAATGAGAATTGTCTCACCGTTTCAAACCCTCCCCGAGGAATGCCTTGCTACTGCATCGCAAGGCGTGGTATACGCCCTCGACAGAGATATTGTTCTTAAAGTTTCCTTTCAATATGAGGTCACTCTAGACCTCGAGCAGGCGCATTGCTGGGACCTCTCGCTCAGGAGCTTTGTGGCGATGGAGAACGAGTCGGCCGTCTACGAAGCATTAGAGGAGTCCCCGCATCCCAACTTTGCTCGTAGACTCGCAACAACCCGACCTGATCACCTTTTCCTCGAACGGCTTAAGCCATTGCAAGAGGCATGGCCGAATGCGAAACATCTTGACCGTTGCCGCTGGGTACTAGACTTGCTAGCCGCGCTCAGCTGGCTTGAGAAGAATGGCTTTGTCCACGGTGATCTGGCAGTTCGTAATCTCGGCGTCGATAGCTTTAGCAATAGCCTGAAGCTTTTTGATTTCGGCTCCTCTATTCCACGTTCACATCCAGACTTTTCCAATGACATTACGAGAGATCATTTTGACCTCGCGACCTGCTTGCATTTTATCCTGTCAGGGATCGATCCATTCGCCAATATCCGTTCGCGTACAGAAGCAAATGAGATTCGACATATCCTGGAGACTGGACAGTGGGTGATTGCGAAAGACGCCGAGGTTATAGCGGGTATTATTCAGGATGGATGGGCTGGGAGGAATGGGTTGATGGAGTTCAACGACCTTTTCGAGCATGTCGCGAAGACGATTCAAATTCCAGAGTTATACTTGACGCCAATAACAACAGCAGAAAGTTACTATCAAAGTCTTCGGTCCCGTTGTCAGGACTGGCTTCGCCATACCGAAAGAAATCCTCTCTGGAAAGATGCAGATGAATATGTTTCCGCTTGTCGGAATGTAGGTCATCGAGCGGTCCTAGATGATTGGCGATGATCCCGATAAACACGCGCGAGGGTTGCCATCCGTTTCAGTTTAGATTTGAAATGAGGAATTAGAATTATTAAGAGTAGACGACGAGAGGACTAAGAAAGGAACTCGAAGGTAAATGGAATATCTCTCAACCCAATGCCCCGATGTTCCTATGATAGTCCCCAGCTCTGTCCACCGGCAGTATTGTGCCTCTCCGGCCGGACTTGGTCTACGGCCGGGTCTAACGGGGCTCCGGGAGTCGGGCACGGGCCTTCCAAGTTTGGATGGATGCCCCGCTTTTGTGATCCGGCCCGAGCCCAGTTGTTTCGACTTGCGGAGTGTAAGTCACAAAGCGATCCTATGCGATTAACAAAGCATCTAGTGGGACTGGAGCAATAGCCGCAAACATATTAAGAGCTTTTGTATGGTTAGATAGCCTCGGCTGCTTCGTCGGGTCCCCTAAGTTTGTGGATCTAGTTCGCTTTCGGGAGTTACATAAGCTGTTAACTCGAACAACAATCGAAATATTTAATAGTTTAGGCTAACCCCGACAAGAGAACAAGCACCGATGACTATCGGATAAAGAGAGGCTCTACTTATTTTAGAGACTTGAAGGGTCGTCTATATAAAAGCCAGAACTCGTTGTAGAATACCTAACTCGTCTGTTACAGTCTTGGACGCTTGACCTAGGGACTACATTTTTGTTACAAATCCTTAACAAAGACTGGTACACGAGATCAGCGCTTCTAACAATTCAAGTTCAAGTAACTTTAATGCAAGAATCCGGCTTTTTCATTGGCTAACTTGAGATAATTGAATTGAACTTGATTAAGTTCTCTAATTATATTGCTGCATTTGACCTTAAAGTTACTTGAACTTGAATTGTTAGAAGCGCTGCACGAGATAATAGATACACCCTTTAACGAACGTGTTTCTGGTGATAATATTGGCAATATATAGTCAGGTGCCGAGAGGACTGCTTTGCGAGACAGTTATTCTAATGTATTACAAGGGTCGTCTTACATCACCATCATTCAGGCAAGTGCGTACAGTCAACAAGACCCCCCGACCCCCCTGTCATCTTACCCCCTTCACCAATCCGACACCTTTTAGGGGATCGCGCGATTCCCTCTAAAGGGGGTCGTGCAAGGTTTTAAATTCCACATGACAAGGAGGATGTACTAGAGCACATTAGGAAAAATAATAACATATATGTGATGGTATTACAGGTGGGGTGAGTATACTCGGATCACGTAGCAACGGTCACTTCTTCATGGTGATAATTGCTGGTTGTGATAATTGAGGCTGAAGAGGGAAGAATCTAGCTAGGTGCTCAGCCGCGAGGGGAAGTAGGAAATATCCCCTCGCTTGTGGCTGAACGCGCAGCTGCTTCGCCACGCCTTCCTGGCGTGGCTGGAG
>JABFEV010000390.1:0-12153 GCA_013618395.1 Fusarium domesticum | reverse complement strand
CCCCCCCCCCTCTGGGCGCGCCTCTCTCTCCCCGGGTTCGTATGTCCAGTTGCTCAGTTGCACAGTGCTCATCTCTCCCACCCAAACATCAAGCTCCTCTACTTGGGTTTCATCAAGCAACGCCCCTAGCCCAATTCCCCAATTTGACCAGCTGTTATCCCATCTCGATGGAGCCTTTCACCTTTCATCATTCACCATTCACCAATAGGCACGCTGGTTAGGTCGTCTAGGCCACGGGACCACTCAAACCCAGTGTGCCTCGCCTCAGAGGTTGGGGAAGCATCACACACAGTTGCGGAAGTTACTAATCACTGAACAGAGTCGGGTGACGCATCAGCCCAGAATGGAGGCATGATGAAGTAAGCCAGTCTTTGTTATTCTCAACAAGTAATAATAAACGGACGAGACGATGGCCAGACGAGCATCATGGAAGAGGCCGACCTGCCTCATGTTCATCGGTTGACGACGCTCCCATTCCTCTGGTCCATGTGCCCGGAACCATGCTTTCCGGCCCTACAGTTAGTACCAATGGCCAGGAACACGTCCTTGGTTGCACTTCCGAACAAAATGGTGCATTCCCCATGTTCGTCGATTTGTGCAAGCACCACCAGCACCACAACTGAGCAACAATACAACTAGCTACCTTCAACAGGCCAAGCAAGCCACGGTGCGATAGAAACAGCATCACATAGCCGCACACAGTGTGGACGGAAGGGCTAGCAGAATGCGGGGAGGTGGGAAGCACCCATTGGAGATGTTGCTTGGTATCACCACTCCGCGTCTACAGTATGGTTTTCTGGCCAAACACCCTCCAACAACGCTCAGCATTGATTGCGCTGCTGTCCATCTCCACCCATAGCTGCCACTTGTTGCTACTGTTCTGGTGGGCTCCCCTCCCTTTGCTCTTTATTCTCCTCCCCCAACAACAGCAAAGAAACCGAGAGAGAGAGAGAGACACACACAAAAGCAACCATGGCCAGGAAAGGAAGTGGGCAAATGAATGCGCACAATGAGCCATGCCTCAGCCCCCCAACCAACGGCCCAGTGAGCAGTCAGACTCCTCCCATCTGGTTCCGCCTGGGTCTCTTCCCATCGCCATCTCGCACCCTTCTTTCACCACACAAGCCACCATACACCACCTTCACGCCCCCTCCCTTTTCCCCTGTCACCCTAGGCTTACCCCTCTCATGATCGAACGGGGTTCAGCGGACCAATGGTCCCAATCTTGTCCTCTCCACCTCTCTTGTCTGGTGGAAGTCGTTGGAACCAGTCCTCAGACTTGGCTCCCTCAAGACCACCACCCCCTCATTCTCATCCGCGCACTGGCTGAATGAACCCCCCCGGTACTATTACGGGAAGGGAAATGTCTCTATTTACCACCATGTCCCTATGTGGTACGTGTAAAGCGATAGAGCCCCTCTATGGCTCTCCCCCTTTGTGCCAAGTTATTTGGATCATTGAATCATTGAATCACTGATACTTCTCTCAAAGGCTTCCCCGATAATCGCACAGTCATCAGTCACAAGTAGCCTGGATTCTCCAGACCACCATATATCCCATACTGTACCTATCGCTACACCCGCCCCCGCCGCGCCACACACACGCCCTTTTCCGAGTTGCTCTTCCCAAAATATTATTTCTCGTCTGCTACACTTCCTCGCGCCTACTCTAGCCTCTCACCACTTCCTCCTGCCTTTACAACTTTCCTACAGATATTATTCTTTCTCCTACCATCTCTTCCGAACCCAAACGATCCAAGCTACACCCCAAACCTCCGCTTCTAGTTCGCGGCCGTCCGACTGTCGTCGAGTCGAATCCCGAGCCTATTACAAGTTGCCTGCAATGGCCTCATCCAAAGTACGCCGTCCTCCTCTGGGAAGCGTCCGATCCGAGCCCCTTGCCAGCTCGGTCTTGTCATGATTTCCATGGCCAGCTGGCTTGCTTTCAACCTACCAAGGCCCAGATTTGCTGATCTCTTTTCTACTCTCAGGAAATGCAGCAGTCCTCAAGGCCATTGACACAACATCGTTCTCCCATGTCAAGTGTTTCGCCCTCGTCGGGTCTCCCCAGCCGACAATCCCACGCCCGAACCAGCTCCCACTCACTGCTCACCGGTGCCCTCAATGCGAACCATCGAGTGACTCGACGCAAGTCGGTCACCAATCCCAATACCAACGTGGCTGCTCTTGCTGCTGTCCTCCGTGACGGTGACCGTTCCGCTGCCTTGCCCATTGCCAATGGCGCTCGCCGCAACACCATGTCCAAGAGTGCCGCTGCTCGAGCAGCCATAGTGGGCAGCCTCCCCTCCCCTCCCGCAAGTCTACCGACTCATAAGACATTGCCCGAAGCGAAGCGAGGCCTTGATGGTAGTGCCATCGAGGAAGACGATCTGAATGACGGCTCGGCTGATGAGGGAAGCGACAAGTTTCAGAAAGCTCGTCAGCGACGTGCCAGCGACGGTCAAACTCTCATCAAGGATGGCAAGAAGAGCAACAGAGTCGAGGTTCGCTGTGACAAGTGTGGCAAAGGTTACAAGCATAGCAGTTGCTTGACAAAGCACTTGTTAGTTCACCCGCTCTACCCGCATCTTGCTCACAAAATCCACTGGCTTCCAGGACGTGATGGATTGATTTGGTACATGATGTTGTTTGTGTGAATCAGATTTGCTGACTTGAGATGCAGATGGGAACATACCCCTGAGTGGTCACTCACCTCAAAGCTGCTCATCTCCAAGCATCAACAAGTCCAGCTACTGGAGGCCGCATCTGTCTTGGTTGCCATGAATGGCGTTCCCAAGGACAGCGCCCAGACCCCCCCTGAGTCTGCCAAAGACTTCCAAAGTGAAGCCGACTCGTCCTCACCCGCGGCTTCGGGATACTCGGACGTGGCAGAACGTCAAAGCTCTGCTGACACGACACCCCCGCCCACCGTTGAGGGTGTCAACTTTGATGGTATGTCGTATAGAAACAAGCGATTTAGTAGCGGCGGCGGTTTTGCACACAGCTACCAGTCCGTCCCGTCGGCCGCCTCGTTTGGCGCCGGGAGTGTCCCGCACCATGCGGGCTTCGGTCACCATCGTCAGTCGAGCAGTGAGCACCGGCCATCTTCTTCTGGACATAATGAAACGGGAGAGGACGATCGGGATCTCGCTGCTGCTGTTGAGCTCCTCAGCTGCAGTTTCGGTAGCAACACTGGATCCCGGCCTATGGCCCTTCCCGACGTCGCGCCTCCTGTTCCCCCAGTGCCGGCACAATACCTTGACCAGGCCACTCCGTTATCGGCTGCAGGGTTCATCAACAGCTACCCCAGCCGGCAACCGGAGAGCTTCACCCGCGGGGATATGCGAAGACCCAGCGAGGATGTCAAGATGGAAGAGAGCGGCGACTCGATCATGGATGATGACGATTTTGAGATGCGTTCGCGTGCGCGCAGCGAAGAAGACGACGACGGAGTTTTTGGCCGCATGGAGGAATGAATGTTTTTTTCTGGGTATATCATATTGTTGGATCATCATTAACGGGATAACGGTCGGGACGGAGCATGTCTTTGGGTCGCAGCAACGTCGTCGACTCCGGAGTTGAATTATTGGGTCAGGTCGAAGGATTTGGCGGGATGCCTCTTTTCTTTTTTTTTTTTTTGTATCACGATATACTCTGTGCATGGGGTGGTTCCAGCTCCGCCGCCGAGTCTTCAGCACCGAAGAGTGGAGGGCCTGTCTGCTACTGTCGCCCATTCTGGGGCTTGACGGAACAGTGGACGAGATTGCATCGCCACGAGGTTAAAGTGAGGATTCGGAGAGGCGTCGAGCGAAGGCCCTAAATAAATAGCTACCATATGGAATGAAGCTTTTGGACCAAGCCGGTGTATTGTTCGTCAGAAAGCAGAAACGACGTGAATTGGAGAGTGATGAGGTTGTAGTCGGAAAGTTTGAAGAGTCGCAAAGCAGAGGTGAAGCAAAGCATTGAATGTCAGGATATATATCATGATCACGATGAGCCAAGTCGGTAGAACGGAGAGCCAGTTGGAGGCGTAACAATGAATGAATTGGTATGACAAAGAATGAGGTTGAAGGTAGGGAAGAGACAAGTAAGGGCCAATGTCATGTTGGAAGTTATTTTCGCAGCAAACTTGGGTCTTTCTTTCAATTAGAAAAGATGAAGAATAGAGGAAAGGTCAGAATTGAAAAGGATAAATCCAATAGCAGCAGCAGAAGAAGAAGAGGAAAAAATGAGAGAAAAATGGTCCAAGACTTGATGCTCGAAAAGTACCTAGCCGAGTGAAGTAAGCTTCGAGGTCAAGAGTGGAGAGATCTAGTGGTAGACTGAAGCATAGCCAACCAGAATGGTGCTCGATAGACGACAGGACCTGTGTTTCCCCAGCGACCCGCTGGAGACATTTTGCAGGCCTCTTCGACGTCACTATCTTCCCCACCCTCTGTCCTGGAACTTACAGTAGCGCAATTGTTATCACGCAAACACACACATACACACACACAACGTATAATTCCTATTCGCCATCCCGCTGTCGCAAACGGTCGCAATCCCGACGAGTCCTACTGCACAGCAAGTTGAAACAGCATCGCCTTCATACCTACATACCTTCCTGCCCGCGATGCCGGTTAAGCGACGAGCCCTCGTCCAGCCCACCGAGGCTGTTGGCGATGAGACTTCCCTAGCCACAACATCGTCGGCCTTGACATCACAACAGGAGCCTGCGACCGCGCCACGCAGCTTTCGCGAACTCGTTCCAGAACAGGCGCAGTTCCCGCTAGTGGTCGCGGCAAGCTTTGCTATGGCGAGTCTGGGATATAGCGTCTTGGGCGAGTTGACGGGCGCGGAGCTTGCTACCGTGAGTCGTAGCCAGGATACGTGGGGAGAGATTGCGGTTTTGGCTGGATGGAGAGTGTAAGTTGTATCGACGCCTTATCTGTCATCTGTGGCAAGATCAAGGGGATGTTGCGCTAATGGGAGGGTGAACAGAATTGAGTTGACAGTGAGTTGGTTTGCCAAGCTCGACAGCTTGGACGTTGCGATGCTGGACTTGCTATCACATGGGCCTCATGTAAGTTTGATCCCGATTCTTTATACCATCGGATAAACTAACAAGGCCAAGCTGTACCTCTTGTCAACCTTTTACAGCCTCAGCTATACCACGGCTTTGTCGGCATTGGCCATCGACATGGCCTCGGTCGCTGTTCCCTTCTACCTGCTCCGCCCGCTCTCCGTGCATACACCTTCAGCAGCTGCCGCCAAGGGACTGCCCAACCGCGAGCTCCTCGATCTACCGCTCCAGCTGTACACGGTGGCGCTGTCGACGGGCATTTACACTGTCATCCTTGTTCTCTCGCTGCGATTCATCCTACCTCGCATCCTAGTCATCTACTTCAGCGGTCTGCCCACACTCGAACCCGCCTATGCTGCCTCGTACGCTGCTGTCCTGCCGGTCACGCTCCTCTTCGGCATTGCTGCAAGTACCTTTATCTTTGCGCCGTTTGCGACTACAGGGCGTGCCAAGGAGGACGAAAAGATTGGCGAATTTGATCCTGTTGCCGCGTCGCTTGGGGAGACGGTGTGGTGGAACGTATGGGGCTACACGGCCAAGACCAAGGTGGTGGTACGGCGGACGGCGGTGGCCGCGTTTATTGCCGCGATCAACACTTACCTCACCTGCTCCAGGACGGTGTATGGCATCGAGTCCACAGGTGCGGCAGTGTATGCGGGGGTGTGGGCGTTTGCAGCAGTATGCGCGGGCATTGGACTGGGATTTGTGGGTGGAGAGTAATGGGCGGACGTGACTCTGTCTGAAGGGCAACATGTTGAATTGTTGGACCCCCAAGATCAGGTCTAAGAATCAGACCCGAGAAACCGAAACCCGGAAACCCAATTCAGCCTTGCCAGGCCTGGACCGGTGGTGGTTGTGCTGCGTCGGAGGTGTACTGGGTACATTTAAGGTGGTCAAGGGTCTGGACAAACGGATACTCTTGACAACTGAGGCTAAGGATGGAGTGATAGGGGGTCAGGAGAAAGCAGGGACAAAAATACGGGATGACTGAAGATGAGTTGAGAGGCTTACTCTGCGATTTCCAGTGTGGATTTTCTTGTTTTGGATGGGTTTTTTTCTTCTTTTTACTTGGATTCTTGTGGTCGAGATATACCATTTCGTCCAAGGGGAGAGAGACGACATTGTTTGTTAGCAACAAGGATTCATTCGCCCAATTTACGCTTACGCATATAATTCTATTTTCTTTCTCTTTCTTATTTCTTCGGTCAACGTTTAAGATAACATGGCACTGGAGCTGTTCCTTATCCTTTCATGATCGTCGTGACATTGCAACACCAGACCAACTGTGACTCCTTTCTATGACTCTTTCACGATAAAAAGGGGGAGGCATGTGAGCTGGAACAAGCACGTGCAGGAGGATAAAGGGATCTGCATTGCATAACAGGAAGTCATAAAATGGGCTTGAGTGAATGGATGCCTTGAGTCATGGGGGAAGAAAGGAATGGAGAGAAACCTGCTGAATTAGGCAGCCATTATTCTCACGGTGTACTCAGACCTCTTCTATACCTAATGTCTGGTGTATGGTGTCTGATGTCTGTTTTTAGGATAGAATCAGCCTCGGGCGGTTAATAAGAGAATGCAACGCCCGATCTGAGACAAGGATCATGGTCATTGTCGTGGTCATCTCCCATGCATAGTAACATCCAGGTATTCGGTATTGGAATTGGGGAAAAGGTGGGAAATGTCAAGCCTCAATGGATAGTAAGGGATTGATAGACGGATTAAATAAAATAAAAAAAGACTACAGGCAGCAGCCATTGAATGGTATAACTCAACAGGTACCTACTTTCCTATGAGGTTGAAAGTTGGCTTAGACGGGGCAATTTCATTGGATACTCGATTCAAGGCAAACGTGAATTGATCCACTAGGAAACCAAGTAAGTTCATTACCTAGTGTCTTTTTGTGGCTAGGACTCCAGGCAAGTTCTCTCCATGATCAAGGACTCTTTCCCTCTCCTGTTCCTTCCTTTATCTCTAAACAATTCTACTTCATTGGCGAGAACATGAGACAAAGGCTGTTGTGATTGGATCTGAAAGGGTCTCACCCGCCTAGTATGCCTTGTCCACCCATGATGCCTCATTTTCACTTTCTTCTCACTCTTGTTGCTTGTCACTCACTGTTCTCTCCGTCTCTCATACATACATCTCCGTGTAAGTGACCGAGAGGTGGTTCACGTGCCTGCTTCTACTCCACAACCCAGACACCTTTGACCCTCTGAAAGCGGGCGAATACTGTCCCGACTACGTATCAGAGACTCCCATTGTCGTCGTTTTCTTCATATCTCTTCATCTTCACCCCGGAGTTGAACGATACGATGCCCACGATGACCAGGCGCTGGATGCAAAGTCCGGGACCCTGACATGTCACTCCCCTCGGGCAATGACAAGTCCTAGTGTGTGGTTCACTAATTCATGTCTTGCATCTTGACCTTCTTTCAAGAAACGCCTTATGGCTTGGACTAGCTTGCAAGGTGGGGGGTCTTGTATGCCTATGTGTGTGCCGATGTGTCTGTATGGAGGCTCCAGTCTAGGAACCACAGTCTTTGTGGCCCTTGGAGTCATGATGAACAATGGGAGGGTATAAGACAAGGACGTTTCTCCCAAGTCTCATGGTCTGTCTTCGTCCTTCTTCAATGGTACATCATCAACCCGGACTTTTAAAGATACAACTTTGAACCACAACAACTACTGAAACAAGCATCCACTCTACAACTCCTCATCATGTCAGGATACTATAGCTCTGCCTCGTCATACGACAGCCCACCACAGTACAAGAGAACGAGAAGCATCAAGAGCGAACAGAAAATCGACCTTCAAGGACCTATCGAGGTTGCTGGTTCCGTCAAGTCAGGGAGTAGCATCAACCTCGAAGGAGATGTTATTGTCACGGAAAAGGTCGATGCCTACGGCGGCATTGGAATGAATGGAAGCATCAGATGCGAGTGCGTACCGACTGTTGCTCCTACCTAAGAGAGAGACCCCAAGCTAACAGAGACTGTACAGTGGAAGAATCAAAGCCTACGGAAACATTCTCGTCTCTGGATATCTAGTAGCCAAGTAAGCACACAAGCACAAGCACAAGCACAAGCACTACCTCTGGAACAAGAAAGAATACTAACTTGCTATAGTGACAAGATCAAAGGATACGGAAAACTCAAAGTCGTGGGAACCCTCGAAGGCACAGACCTGGAGATTTACGGAAACATGAGCATCACTGGATACTTGTATGAACAGAAGAACCATCCCCTTAGCCACCGAGAACTCATGCTAATCTTTTCTCTAGGAAATGCAGACGTCTGGTTGTCTACGGATCCTTGACACTGATAGGATCCGACTCTGGATACTACGTCCAAGAGTCAGAGCAAATCGCAGGCGCCAAACTGATGAGGGAATCAGAGCCCGACTGGGATTGGTAGATGGACGACATGACCATCTTGAAGATTGGGAAGAGGAGGAATGAGGATGTTCTCAAAGACTGTCAAAGAGAACAAGTGCCGGATAGAATTGGAAGTTGATCTCACATGACTTTATTTTTTTTTATACTTTTTACGATGGGAAAGTTTACGACAGAATGGAAACCGGGAACAATTACGACTATAGAAGCATGTATAGATATCACACAAGGCTCATAGCCGAGAGGAAAACTAGGATTTTTATAGATACACAATAATAAGGGAGTTTGTTTTGGGCATGATTTAGAACTATTATCCTGGCCATGTGATGGGTGGGGTCATGAGAGAGATATGGTGATATCTACCTATCTAGACTTAACGTTAAGAGTTTGCGATGCTTAAACAATTTTTCCGATATTGCATATCCCATGCCCGAATGACGGCATCTTCACTCACGTAGGATATAATGAGCAAGTTATTCTCCCAACGACCCTTATTAAGGCTCGGTTTAAATTTGCAGTGAGGAACTACATGGTTTCACTAGTGATATAATATTATCCTACGAGTTATCCCTCCGAGTTATCCTGATATCATCTCTAAGACTGTCTTAATATTAATCCTAAGAATTGCCCTAATACTAATGAGAACGATTTAAAATGCTAATATCCCTTAGTTAATACAGAGGTCAATAGCTATACAACAAGTCTTTCCGTGACAGAAGGAGTGCGGGACGAACCTACGGTTGGAGTCTCTGCAAGATACCTATCTATCTTATGTAGAGATGAGGTCAAACCGGTCGTGGTCATTAGGTAGCTCCTGCCGCACACTGCTTTCCGATTGTAACCCTAGACATCGAGGGTATATAAGTCATCGATATTCCATTGTCACTCCCCAATCTAAACTTCTCCTTCTCAGTCTGGTTCTTCAACTATGAGGCTTCTACTCCCACTTGCCGTGACCGGTACCGTGGCCATCGTCCTCCCTGCCCTCCAAGAATCCGATCTTGACTATGGCTTCGATATCCCCGAACACCTAGAGGATGGCCACTACCAGGTCCGGTATGAGCCTCACGACACAAAGCTTACCAACCCGAGCTTCCACAAGAGAGATGAGTCCAGTAGCCTTTTGCGCAAGAGGACAGAGCCTACAGACGCCGAGCTGCAGGATAAGCCCGAGGACCAAAACGCCGTCAACGACATAGGCCTAGATATCGATTCGGCCTTGTCCCGCTTCACGGAGCTCGCCTTCTACGGCTACGATATCGAGTTCAGGAAGCCGCTTCCCATCTCCGAGTACGGCTGTACCGTTGACAAGAGCCCTCTAGACAACGAAGACACTCTCGACGCAAAGAGGAAGATCTACAGCTTCTGCGGCGAAGGCGGCACTGTCGGCGACGTCAGGGTCGAGCTCGCCCTCACCGGATCCATGTACTACTTCGTCTGCGCCTACGGGACCAACATCTTCACCGCCACCCCCTGTCCTCCCTGGGAGCTTTGGCAGTTCGAGAAGATTATCAACAACACTTGCGGACACGATAAGGGGGGGTACGTCCAGATGAAGGAGTGGAAGAAGGCCTACGGACGAGCTCCTAGGACTCAGCGCTTCCGCTGCGAGACATACATGGAGGGTGTCAAGCACGGCCCTCGATGGAATACCAACGCCTACCAGAAGTGGTATTCGCCAAAGTACCTCCCACCTCCCAGCGACGGTGCCATGAGGCCCAAACGAATCACGCCGAAGCCCAAGAAGAAAGCTGCCTAATGTTGCCGGCCAGGGGTGATTAGAGATGATGTAGGGAAATGGAAGGAGTTGGGTTGTCTTTACGAAGATGTGATGTATAATCGAACCTTTGCAGGGTAATAATTGAACTGGCGAATTAGTTTCACTTGACATGACATCTGCTCCATTCTTCAGAGTCTTTTGATAATGACAATAATGCAGAAACGGAACACGTACAATTTAAGGAAATGATGACAATGTCGTGATATGTCAGCCGCAGACACAAGATGACACAAGATGTCTGCCCTGTAGCAATTCTTCTGTGTTGGAGGATGAGTTGCGCTTGCAATAACTCCATGTCAGACAGAACAACGGGCAAAGACCAAAGGAAGCAGAGAGGGCTTGGTTGACTACAACTCTTAGCTCGGCGATGGACGAAACATGCCTTGGAATATGTATCGTCCCAGAGATTGTTGCATGAGGAGGTGTTGGCCCGGTAAGCCAGACTGTCTGGTGTTGTAGGGTGTGAGTGGTGATGGCTTCAGATTCCGAGTGGGACCAGAGTTTCCCGGCTCAGTATCCAAGAGTTGGTAACCTCGAAACGAATCCAATGCTTGACATTTAGAAAGAACCATTTGGCCTCACTCATGGTCGTGACGCTGAGCGCCGGGTCGGCATCCTTGGATACCCCGCGGAAGAAACTCGAGTTCGGGACTAGGGTGCGACAGGAAACCCCGTAACTATTTCTCACGTGTGAATCGGATGATGCGACTGGACAGTGTTTAGGCGGTGAAGGCCAAGGCGAGACGTATGCTGACAATTTGGGTGATGAATGTTGGCTTTTTGTAAGACCCCCCAGATCAACCACGTAGTAATCACAGTATACCTACACATGGAGAGCGAGGGTTGGTGGTGCAAAAGTTCAGGGGCCAAGGATATTCTGTCCTGAAGAGGGATTCCGCAAGAGAAGGACAATGGACGTTTCTGGACAAGAAGTGCGTAGATCTCCTGTGAGTTTGCTGCAACTCGACGGAAGATGGGTAGACATTGGGTTAAGCCGGAGTCGAGGGCCGTTTTGCGCATATGGGCTTCGTAGGTACAACTATCAAGTCCACTGGGACCAGTTTGAGCACCCAGATGATTGCGCGAGAGATCTGTTGAGGATTGCAGCTTTGTCAGAAGATACGGGAGGGTATATAGTGATGACAAGAACCATTCCATTCGGCCCTCGTTGTCATTGTCGCGGGCCTGTTACTCCCTACTCCGCGTTATCTTCATGTCATCTGTGGTTAGTTGTAGAATGAGCTGGGATGAGGCACGACGTTTCATCTTGCTGACCCGCTTGACGATGGGGCCAGTCAGCAACTCGGCGCCCCAAGCGAATGTCAAGCGAATGTCCCATGCAGCCAAGGGGCGGTCGCTTGAGCTATTCATCTTCTGTATACCTTTAGGTGGCGCATACCACGACGTTGTTGATAGTGGTGATCTCAATAGTAGCAGCAAATTCTGTTACTGAATACGTCAATAATGTTGACTCTCCGGTAACGATTGCTAGTACGACATACTGCCGTGTCGTTGGGTTGTAGGTGGAATCGTGGACGAGCCCCCGAGAAGCCTGTGCGAGATGCAGTATGGCAGACATTGTCCTGCAATTGCCGTACGGGCACGGCACAGCGTTCCGCACTAGCAAAGTGCGAGAGGCGTCGAATCTCTCTTGATGCATGAACCACAAGCGATCCCTCCATTGACCATGGCCGCTTGGACTTATTGATTTGGACAGCCAAGTCTCAAGGCGACAACGGGGTTACCCTATATAACCCTGTCTGCAGAGTGTGGGTAGAGAATGCAACGAGGAGAATCCGGGAAAAGGGAAGACGAGCGTGCCTGGAACCAACCTCTCCTCCGCCCTTTCCAGCATTTAAGGGTCGATCGACGGCAACGGCGGGAGACTAAAATCATCCCCAAATACCCCCTGTAGCAA
>JABFEV010000389.1:0-27859 GCA_013618395.1 Fusarium domesticum | reverse complement strand
CTCCCTCCCCTTTTACCCATCTAGTGTTTCGTATACACAAGGGGCCAAAAAAAAAAACAAATCGACAAAACATGTGTTGAAACCCCCCAGAAAATAAACAACAGGCCTTGTCCGACCTTGATTGCAATTGATTTCATGTCTCTTCGTTTCCCCTTCACATCGCTGTTTCGTCCTCCGGGTATACATCATTGACCCAGCTAGCTACATGGTCGTGAACGTGATATGACGGCTAGTCCATTTCGACGTCCCTAGCAGCGCTGGGTGGGACGACACCATCGTCCATCCACACCCGAAAGTTCTTATTCTGCTCCTGTACCTCCTCAGGGCTGAGGTCCTTCGTCCAAGCGGGATTGTGCACCCACTTCTCGAGTAATTTGCTCTCGCGATAATTGCTGAGGGAACGTAGGAACTTGTCGCGGCGTTCACGTTGTTCGCGTGTCTTGGGTGCTCGGTCGTAGACAACGTGCTCGGAGGTGCCAGGGGCCCAGAGCATCTTGGAGCTCTTGAGGCAGATGCTGATGGTTAGGTTTTCGTCGTAAGACATAGGCTTGGGGTGAGTGTCTTCGTCGGCATCCGCGTCGCCAGAAGGGAGGTTCCGTGTCAAGACAACCTTTTGAAGCTTGGATCGAGGGACGCCCTCGGTGGGCTCGACACGAATGAAAGATGAGATGTAATATTGCCAACGCTCGCGGAGTTGCATTTCGTCCATGTAGAATGTTGTCTCCTCTCGCTGGAGCCATCGAACAGTAGCTTCCGCCTTAGCAGGGAACTATAAATCACAGGTCAGCATGTTTTCGTTACAAATGTCGTTTCGAGATTGTCAAGCTTACCCAGCAAACCACAAAGATGTCGCCGTCCTTGACGCACTTTTCCGCAAACTTTCTGGCGCTGATTTCAGTCTGGTAGCTCGTCTCCTCCTTATCCCGACCAGTGACATATTGCTGGATAAGATCAGGTGTCTTCTCCTTAGCATCCGTGCTGCTGCACGTAAGAGCAAGGCGGCAAAGAGTTTTGAGGAGATCCTGAATAGTGTACACCTTCCATCCTGTCTTGAGATAGTAATGTCGGAGGACATCCTGATATCGGCTCTCGTCCACATCGCCGGTAATGTACTCTTCGATGAGCTCGAGGGTCTTGGGCCAGTAGGTGTCGGGGTCATCGTTAAGATCGAAGAACTTCATGTGGTTCTCCGTGAAACCGATATCTCGGGCGGGCTTGGGCTTGTTCAGGCGCTCGACTTCCTTGGCAACAACCTCCTTGCTATTCTTGAGGTCCTGCAATCGCTGATATAGTGTCTGGAAGATGCTGAAGAAGACGAAAAGAGTCTGGTTGCAGAAGAAGTTGTACCACGGCCGAGTGAAGAGACCGTCAGCCTTCAACTCGCCGTCGGCATTCAAGAGTGCGTCATTCTGCCCAACAACGACCGCCTTAGGGATACTGGGCATCCATCGCTCATTCGAGAAATGGGTGGCTGCAGCATCTTCACTCGCATCAGGCATCTCTTCCTCGTTGGCCGAGGTTACATCAGGAGTGGTCTCTTTGCTCCCGGAAGCGGCGCTGTCTTCCTTTTGTCCACGAGGCTTGTTGCCGTTACGACCAGGATCAAGGACTCCCCTAAGAAGATCCCCCTTTCTTCCGTTGCGACGACTCCGGCCGTTGGTTAGCTCGCTGGGTATTTGATCCTCGGCCTCTTCCTCGCCAGAGTCCGGCTGGACCTTGGGTAGCTTGTCCTGGATGCTCTCCTCGGAAATGCCAAAAAAGGTGGGGATGAATGTCTCAAAGAAATCGAGCATCCGTTCCTTCTCTTGACTACTATGCTGGCCGTTGTGCAAACAGTAAAGCATCATTAGCCGAAGAAGGTCGGTAACCGTATCCTTGTCGGCGAAGTCCCAGACAAATTGATGTCGGGACGCTTTGCCCTTCAGGGCTCGTTCGCGGCGCTGCTCTTCATGTTTCGTCTTGATAACATCAACGAGGTGCTTGGCCGTAAGGTTCCTTTTATCGTTCTGTTTCACTAGGATACCCATGTGATCCAGACTCTTAAGGTGCATGTTCTCTGTCTGTGCATGCCAGACCTTTTCCCACTCGCGCTGTCAAGGATTAGTAAAGATTGGGTTATTGAGAAGACGTGAACGAACCTGAGAAAACCTCCATTCTTCATCTTTCTGCTTCATTCGTGCCAAAAGGACAGGAACGACATCGAAGGGGTGTGTGTACATGTCATTAACGACATCAATGCCTCGTTCGCCGTAAATCTTCTTGCAAATACGTTTGAAGATAGAAGTGCTCTGGCCAGCAAGCGCAGCAGGCATCTGGAATACCTCTCTCTCAGCTGGAGACATAGCGAGCATCTGCTGAGCAATAGGCTCCAGAAGCTGGATGCACTTGAGGTTAGCCTCAATGTTGAAGTCGTAATCGTGTCGTTCCTCTTCGATACGGTGAAGGCCTTCCTCGAACTGGTTCTTGCGGTGGGCAACAAAGCCACTGTCCTCCGATGCCCAGGTTGGGTGAGAAGCCCACTCATCGTTAAGAACGGAGTTGCAGAGCTCATCACGGCCACTGCACGGCTTAAGACGCTCCTAGAGGCATGTCAATAATGTTCAACTATCACGACGATGAATAGAAGCCTACCCGTTTAGGGAGCAGTCGGTAGCTGGGGCCGTATCCCCGGCAGTTGCTTAATGATACCTTATCCATGGGAGGCGCGGGTCTGTTTTCGATGACAACATCCTGAGTATCGACCCCGACAAACGCCTTCCAGAAGGCCATCAAGTCAGGGCTAGCTCCGATGAAAAGTGCTCCCTTGTGGAACAAAGTGTTTCGGTCAATAATATTCTGGCTGAAAAGATTGCACAACTTCAAGAACTCGTTCATGGAGGATCGATTGCTAAGGAACTTCTTGACGCGTTCGAAGAAGGCGATCTCGTCGTGATTCGATGTTGTGGCGGTTCGGGGAGGGTATGGCTCAGGCATAACGGGAGTAAGAGTAGGTTCAAGAGCAGAGCCGTCACCCGCAGGTCGGGCGTGGTTGAGCTTGGGTCGCTTGTTCCCATTCACATTAGGAGGGGGAAGACGGCTAGCCTGAGCAGCTTCGACGAGTAAGGCAGGGGGGTTGACGGCCGCCTGCTTGTCAACGCGAGGTCTTTTCTTATTGTCCTTGCTGGCACTGGCAGGAGGTGCAAAGCTACCAAGGGGGGGCATCTTTTGCCCATCCCGCAGGGCAGGCTGAGGTGTATGGCTAGGTCCAGGAGGCGGACCGTCCTCGGCGCGTCCCGGCATCGCCTTTGCCTGACCAGCTGACTCGGGCAAAAACTGCTTGAAATCTTCCAAGAGGTCTGGCGCCGAGTTGAACAGGGTAGTAACCTGAGCATACACGTCTTGAATCGGTTTTTGCTCCCGCTGATATGTCTGAAGGATCTCCAAGAACTGCTTGTAAATCTCAGGCTTATCCTGGAAGCGGTTCTAACGCAAAATGATTAGTGTCAAATATCTTGCTGGTTCGTTTGTAGAGCATGACAACGCACCTTGATCTTGTTTACGTAGCTGATAGCATGGTTAAACTCAACAGGGCCCCGGCGCTCCATGTTTGCTTGGTTCGCGGCATTGCTGTTCACGACAGCTTGCCCAGATGGTGTCGGTGTCAGAGTATGGCGGGCGTTTGGTGTATCACCAGGCCCAGCGTTACCCTGTCCAGCCCCACGTCGCTGCTGAGAACTAGCACTCTCGAAGTTGGCGGCATTTTGAGATGCAGCCTGGACAAAGAGACTGGCGCCATTCTGGACAGGTGTGCTAAATGTAGCCTCTGGGCTTTCTATGCTGTGCTGGGGTCGTTGCTGCCATTGACCACCTCGCTCTGGAAAGAGGGGCTGGTTAGCAACTGAAGGTCCGTGACCATCGCCCTGGTTCCCTCGGCCAGTGATGGACTGAACGGTGGTTCCCATGGGTGTCGTAACTCTGATTGTGTTTGGGTCGTTTCCAGCACCGCATTCGATTCGGTAACCAGGGGGGAGGAAAGTGTTGAAACCCTGAATCAGGTTCGGATGGCCAGCGAAGAGCTCAGAAACTCGGTTGATGACCCCAGGCGTATCGATGCTACATCGTGTCAATACGAATTCCCATTTCTTATTGCGGCTTGACCTACGCCTGGCTTTTGAAATCTTTCATTATATCGAGAAAACGGTTATAGACGTCCGGTTGGTCATGGAACTGAACCTTGACTTGGTCAAGATACGTGAGGGCATCCTGTTTTCAAAGTCAGCCATAAGTCATTGCCTGCTTTGAGCCCTGGCAAGATGATAGTGAACCGCGGTACGAGAAAGCAGTTGTAGGAAAGCGGCTACGTTACAACCTTGCGGCCTTCGACAGTGCGCAGACCGAGGTTAGAAGGGACCACAAGCTCGTTCGTAAGCTCCGAGGATACACGCAACGACTTGGACTGGTCATGGGAGCCCATGCGCCAACGATGAACGTTCGCAGTCGCCAAGGTGGCCCAGGACGGATGAAAGGTGTATCGAAAACCATGAACAAGGGTGGGGAGAATGTGTTTGCAAAGAAAGGAACAAAGCAAACAGAAAACACGCGTAGGCTGATGACAGAGGCGCACATAGAAATTGGCAATGGTCAGTAAAACTGCCACGGGACTGCAGATTATAACCGGTAGCCAACCGCGCATGGAGCCATCACCAAAAGCAGACCAATAAGCCATCACTTCCAACAACACGTACGCAAATGATGAAAGCACAAGTTAATGAATTCACTTACATTCAGAATAGGCTGCTGACCTTGGGTCATTCCTCCCGTAATCTGATGGGCGACGGAGCCAGCGCCTGGAAAAGGCGCCCCTTGCTGGGCCCCGCGCTGTCCCTCGTGCTGCGGAAGAGGACCGCCAAAAACAGCAGCAATGCCGCTTGTCACGGCCTGCGATGAGGTTGGCGGCGCTGTTGTGTGCGGCATCGGCGCGAACATCTGATGCTGTGGGTTCGCGTTATTCTGACTGCCGTGCTGGATCTGCCGGTTGTGGTCGCCCTGCAGCGGCCCTCCAAATGTGGCTAAGGGGCCACCAGACGGCGCACCAAGTGACAGCTGGGGGTTCCCGTTGTGGTTCGCAAGCAATCCACCTGGGCTATGGATTGCGCCCGAAATTCGTGATGCTACAGGCTGGTGAATAGGAATGGAGCCTGCGCTGCTATGGTGAGGTGTTGATTGGTATCGGTCGCCGGATTCCCGATCCCGGTCGCGTTCTCGCTCACGCTCTCGATCTTGTTCTCGGCGTGCCATATCCTCGCGTTGCTGAAGTGCTCGATGTCGCTCGTCCATTTCGCGCTCTCGATCGTATGCCGATGGCCCGTTACCGTGAGTATTTTGGTGGTTCATGCTGATCTGTGAAGGAGAACAAGATTAGCGGATGCACCAAGATTAGCAGATGCACATTAGCCTGATGCAAAGCAATCTTCTTGACGGCCTCAAGCCACCGCACAAATTGATCGTCATGTAGAAAGACCGACCGGGTCGCATCATTTGGCGCCCGCAGAAAGGCGCTTCCAAAGTCGGGGTGGCAGTTGAACCGGTCGCGACCAAAACGAGTAGGAAAAGACTTACACCAGACAAATAAAGGCCAGAGCCAATAGACGTCTACATGAAGACAGTCATCTACAAGATTTGAAAATGGAAGCAGCTGAAGATAAGAATGAAGGAGTAAACGGGTCTGGGGAAGAACTAGTATGCACCCCCTCGTTGATGGGAAAAGTGTACAGACTTCTTTGGTTGCAAACTTGCGAAGAGCTTCCTCCGACTCGGGTGACGAGAGATGGGTCTGGGACTGGGTGAACACTCCTGGTTGCTGAGCGCGTAGAAGAGTCCGCGTCACGTGGTGATAAGGTTGGCTGGAGCGGGCTTATCTCGGGTTTTGAGGGGCCCGGGAGGTTTTGACAAGCAATTGGGGGACTTTTGGAAACCGCCTTAGCAGGAAGCGGCAACCTGCGGCTTCCCTAATGACGTGCTGACGTTGGTCAACCTAAATATAACACGAATCGAGGCCTCGTTGACGTGTAGGAAGGAACGCTTTGTCAAGAATTTTGTATCAGCGTATATAACCTCTTTATAGCCGACAGATTTGGTTTCCCTTCTGGCCATTCGTTTAGGCAACTATAAACACAGTCCTTTCAAATCGCTCCTTGATGATAGTCTGCGACTCTTGGTTGTCGCGCAAGGCTGAGAGATCAGGTGGGGCCAACCAACAAAACAAGAGGCATGCTTCGTTGTAAATTGGCGACGTCTCATAGGTAGGGCAATTTATCATCCAAAGGCTCGTTTCACTCCCAGTCACGACTACATGAAATTTGACTTGGACAGGAAATGGAACCGCAAGTATCAACTCGTTTACCTGCCACAAATTCTGCAATATCTAATGAAATACGATAGTTATCTAAAGTTCTTTTCAATCTTCCTTTGGGCCGTTTAATCAGTGGTGGCTTGTAGGTGATTTAGACGGCAGAGTAGGCTGTCCCGATGAATGGACTATCAAAGCGACACTCGCAAAAGGTGAATTATTCTGGTTGATACATCAATTACAACTACTCGCACATTTAATAGCTTTAGGAAACCGCTGTGGTTTTCTTTTCCTCCCTAGACGCCGCCGATGCATTGTTCGCCCTCATACAGTATACAAATAACGTAAGGGAAAGAGCTCTATGAGCCATCATTGATTCGTAAGGATTATCCTCCGAAACTTTTTAACCCCCACTGAGGTCATTCCTCTTCATTGATTTCCAGTTTCGCTGTCCGAGTCGTTGGTAGTAAGCGAAGGATCAGGCGTAAAAGAACATTGCGCTGCTGGTCGTCCAGCATACAACGGGGCTATTGTTCTCCTTTTCGTTTTCGCCAGACTGTCGAATTTGACTGTCGGCCTTCTGATACGTTGACCATGTCTCACTGGCCTTTGGTGGATATCCGGCGATTCTTTCTAGGGAGCCGGCGGTGGCGGCTGAGACTTGCTGATTTTGATCTTGATCTTTGGTCGTGCAGTCGGAGTTGCACTTGGCCGAGCAACAGGGGTTGAATTCGAGTTTCCGCCAGGTGTGATAATTGCCGGACTAGATGACTTGGGCTTTGGCGTTGAATTGGAGTGCGAGTTGAGCGACGCCTTTGAACCATGGGTCGCGGCATGAGTAGAAGATGATGAGCCTCCAGGCAACGGCCTCCTGATTTGCTGTTCGCCTGTAGGAAGGGGCTTTCGTACGGGCTTTGCATTGATAGAATCCCTGACGCTCGCACCTGTAGTCGCATCCCTCAGCGCATCCCTAGGCATTCCTGAAGGTAGAGAGGTTCTTCCGTTGGTGCTCGGTTTAGGAAGATGGCCAAGGATGAGGGCAAGACGCTTGGGGTTTTTGGTCTTGAGCGTGACAATGCGACGCTTCTTGCGTTCAACCCCAGGAATACCGGAACCTAGTGGCTTATCAACCTTGGGCCGCTTTGGTGCTGGCGTATGATGTTCGTCCTTCTCTGGTCGGGGGCGCTTGATGGATGAATTTGCCGACGACTCGTGGGGGAACGAAGGCTTAGGTGTCGATGAAGACGAAATAAACGAAGGCTTAGGTGTTGATGAAGACGAAATAAACGAAGGCTTAGGCGTCGATGAAGACGAAACGCTCGGCTGACGTGAGAGCGCAGGTGACGCTACAATGGTATCGGCGTCTGCAGATGTCGGAGCTGGTGTTGGCGTTTGAACATGAGCTACATGAGCCGATGCTACCGCTGGACGTTGGGGGGTAGAGGTCTTGTGTGTATTGATTTTAATGGAAGAGGCTCGCGGTAAAGGAGTGGGGCGCTTGGGTTCCGGAGGTGGAGGTTGAGGAAGCGGTTGAACAACAGGCTGAGCGAGTCGGATGGGCTCTTTTGGCTTGGTCTTGTAGTAAGACTTGAATGAAACCATCAACTGTCCTCGGGTTAGCTTTGTTGACACGTTAATCCTAACTACATCACTTACTCTATTGGCAAGCTGCGAGGCAGGTCGCTCTGCCTTCCAAGCCTTGGGTAGATTGACAGTCACTACCCAATCTGCCGCCTCCTCAAACATCATCGCCGCAAGATCAAGCATGCTTTCCAATTCAACACGTCCAAGATGTGGATGGTTAAGCGCCTTACGCATGGCCGTGCTGTAATGCCGATCGTCGCCTCGATAGGTCTCCTCCATCTCTCGTCGGAGAGCCTTCAATGCTACATCGAGGTTCTCCTTTCGGGCAAACATCTCCTTTCGGGCTTCAATTTCTTGAGCACTGTCTTGAACAAGCAAGAGGTCGCCCTCTTCATCTTCTGGAGGTGGTTCGTTCTTAACGACCTTGGCATGCTCTCCAAAAGCGATGGCGGCGAGGCCAAAGGCCGCGGTGTCAATGAGCTTACTGCGGACATATGGCGATGGGTCTGTAGTAAGGGAATAGATCAAGAAGGAGAAGACAGATGGGTCCATCATCGCCCCGAGGTCAATCAAGGCCTCAAAGGCCTTGATACGAATCAGGTCTCGTGTTCCATCGAGCAGGTACTGTCCAAAGTCGATATACCTCTTGGGGATGATCTCAGCTTTCATGAGCTTTTGCTTCGCGCTCAACCCAGCAATGGTCCAGACATTCTGGTATGAACTTGTCCATTCATCACGCCGAAGCACTCTTTCAATCTGTTCCATAGCACTATCGAGGAATTGTTTTTCTTCCTCGCTAGGATTCTTATTCTGGCGTTCATACCACTCGTCCTTTTGCGAGGGAACAAGAGAAGTTGCGAGTGCTTCGACGAGAGTAGCGATGTAAAAGTGGTCCGAAAAGGGGTTGTCCTCGTTGTTGTTGAACAGCAACTGGTCAAGAATAAACTGACGTGCCTCTAACGGACACCTGTGGCTGGTGGTGTCTCTGACCTGGGCGATCGCCTTGATGATAGCACACTGAACGTTGTACTGTTTCTTGTCCGAGAAATCATTCGGTTTTGGCTGGTTCGTACCTTTGTGGCAGAACATCTCGCTGAAAGCCTTCATCAGCTGCCGAAGGCCAAGCATCGGTAAATTCTTAATACCGGCTTGTCGGGGTAGGGCTTCAGCGGCCATGGTTCGAATGCCGTGGAAGTATCGACGGTCAATGAGCGTCCTGATAAGAAAGCCCGAGGCAATGGGATGGAGAGGGCCGTTTTTAAGATACAGCATGGCATCTTGCTGAGCGACGACATCCCTGTCTTGCTGGAGTTGCGAAACGTACATGTACGGCTCGAGGGTGCGTTTCATATCGCAGGCCCATTCGAAGTCGGCATCAACACGAATCCATTCGTAGGACTCTTGGTCCATCTTCCTCTCAGTATCAGGGTCCCAGTCTATCAGCTCCCACTCCTTTTGGTCCTCTGGGGTCTGTAGAACGTCACCTAAGCAATAGAGCAGGGCTTCATCCATATTTTCAGCATCCATGCTGGCTCCAGCGCCTGCGTTCTGTTTCTCTTTCATGCGGCGGGTCCGCTTTAGCCGCTTGTACTTCGTATTGTAGGGGATTTCGAACTTGGTAGACCGAGTTGCGTCTTCGCGTATCTCCAGAATATGTTCATAAGGAGTTCCGTCAGCTTCATGGATTCGGACGGTCATTGGTCCCGTGAAGAGAGGCTGCACATCGCCAGTCTCTACACCAGCACGTCGCTCTTTGATAACCCTGAGAAAATCCGTCTTTTCAAGCGCCGGCTTCTTGACTGACTGATATTGGATTTGGTTCAACGTGAGCTCAACACATAAACGCTTCTTGTTAAACTTTGCCTTGACGTCGAAGCGTGGGCCACCTGAGCCATAAACCCATTGATTCCAAAAGCTTTCGAGTCTGTATCTGGCGCCTTTCTCACAGACAGCTCGGAACTTTTCTGTTTCCAAAATGGTCGACTTGTCAGAGGCTTCGATCTGAACCTTAGTCAAGAGCTTTTGGAGAATGCGCGTGAGGCCATGCCCGCCGGATGCCTTGATCAATCGCTTATCCAAAATGAAGAAGACAATTGGGGCTTTAAGTACCATAAAGTCCATCTCGAACTCGCCAAGATGGAGTGAAGGACCAAGATCGTAGAGAGATGGCCGTTCAATGTCCACATGAACGAGCTGGTCAGACAGGGTTTTCATGCGGAATCGGTGCTCATTGTTTCCACAAAGGCGCTTCATGAAGAGGTCCGTCATGTAATGCGCGATTCCAATAGTAAGCCACAGGTCGTGCCGGGTGTTTGGAATCATGTTAATCCCAGTCCATTGACTGGCTAGCGT
Organism: Fusarium domesticum; assembly: GCA_013618395.1. Taxonomy (NCBI): domain Eukaryota; kingdom Fungi; phylum Ascomycota; class Sordariomycetes; order Hypocreales; family Nectriaceae; genus Fusarium; species Fusarium domesticum. Next base: position 17,595 of record JABFEV010000389.1, on the reverse strand, counting down.
GGAGACAATCTTGCGGGTGACCTCAGTCTCTGTATCGATGATATCCTCCGGGAACAATAGACGATTGCTGATGAAAGCCATAGAGTAAAGAGAGACAGTGTCCTGCACCAGATCGTCTAGAAAGCACATCTTGAAGTTGCCAAAAGGGTATCTAGCAAAGGTGTAGGTGAAGAAATCGGCCGCCATGGTCATAGCAGCGGTAGTGTTGCGAACCCAGTCCGCACGATGCGGTAGACAATATGCATGGACCTTGAGCGCGTTCATACCAAGCTTGACCTCGTCCTCCTCAGTTCGAGATTCAGATGAGAGATCGATGTGCTCGAATGGGCCAACAGCAAACCCCAACTTTTGCACGGACACCTTCTTCTCGGGTTCGAAAGTCATGATTTTCTTGTGGTCGTCATTCGGGTCGACAGCTTCTTCCATAAGAAACCCTGAGCAGACAACAGACATTTCTCGGAGCTTGTCCTCTTCGGCAAGGTTATGTATGCGTTCCTGTCCGTCGAGCTGCATCTTGTCGGAACCTGCACCATTCTGCTGGGTAGCTAGGGCCTGTTGTAAAGCGTCGCCGAGGGTACGCGGGTACTTGATCGATATTCTCCAGTCGCAGCGCGAACCGTGGTCGTCGACACAAGGAAATAGGCATGAAGCAGTGCCAGGATGAATAGAGCTTCGAGTGTACATGTGAGTGAAGCGATTATCGAGGGGGTCGACACCAACGAATTGGAAACCATCTCGGGGATTAGTGTTTGTAAAGGGAATTGTGATCTTGTACTGTTTGTTGGTCTTGTCGGGGCCATCGACGTTCAGGGTTGACTTTCTAATAATGAGTCTTGGGCGATCTGGCTCTGCCTTTCCTCTCAGATTCACCTTGAGCGACCCATAAACCGGCGTACAGCCCTCGAACTCTCTATTCTCGGCGGGGACGTCAGTCTTTCGGCTATGGAACACCGATCGCGCCCTTATGCGGCGAAGATCATGATGTTCTGCCCTCCAGTTCCAACCTTTTGGGTGGGACAGCTTGAGGTATGGGTCGTTGTAGGTGGCAGTAGTTTTGCGCTTCTGGCCTTCCATGATCTCGCCGTTGACCTCTCGCAACTCCGAGACACATATATTGTCGACATCGACTTCGCAATCCGCGGCATCCAGAGCAACTTCTTCGATTTTATCGTTGAAGACTGCGATTATTATGTCTGTCGTACCGTCGATGCGTTTGTCGCGAAAGTTGACCTCGAGATTCACCTCCTGCTTGATAACGAAGTACTCTAGCACAGGTAGGTCTTGAATGCGCGGCAAAGCATCATCCACGTCCAGAAGAGAATGATGATCCGAAGCAGGTGGTTGCGACATGGCGTCGGTTGCCATCTTGGCGAAAAATAAAAGCAGGGTCGATACGGAAAGAAAGGCCAGAGGCCCCCACGTGCTAGTTGCTTATGAATACCGCATCGATGGGATAGATCTCGGATTTTGGCTTCGCAGGTTCGATGTCGCTTACGTCGTGGTTAAGAGCTTTCGGGATAAACTTGTGGTTGAAGGCCAGTGGAGGAAAGAAGTTTGAACGTGATGCGGATGCGGAGAATGGTTCAAGAGTCGCAGAAGTCTTTGGTTAGCGATGACAGTTGATGAAAAGGAACAAGTTGTCGAGAACTGCTTTGTGACGGTTCGTGGGCAAAAAGAATGCGGGCGGTTGGAAAGAAGTGCAGGCATGAGAGAACCCTAAAGATCGTAGGTGCCGCCTCGCCGTGCACCTTGAAGTTGCGGAAGGAGAGCTTCGCGGCCTGAAGCGCGTTGCACGAAAGCTAGGTGCACGGACCACCTTACCTAAACGGCCATGAGGCTCAACTACAGTAGAGGTACGTACTGCGGGATGTCGTGAATGCATCACTAATTTATTAATTGAAAGGGAAAAGGGTCATGCAAAATCAGGACGTACAGATATGTTAATTTCACCAGTACTTGCTAACTGATCGTTTTAAGTGAATGATCTGAATTGAGCCCTCAGATATACAGGTTCTGGGAACATGAGTAAATTATACTTCATTATCACAAAGCGTCATCACCAGACTAACTCAACACACTTGCTGCGTCAAGAGGAAACGAGGACAATAGCAGCTGAGTACACAAGTAACGAACATATTCTCCAAGCATAAAGATGCCCTAGTATTTGTAAACATACAGACCTGCCTAGCAACCGTCATCTTAACCGTGGCTATCAATAACCTTTCCATAAACGCCGTATTACACATCATCTTGCGATAGTCCCGCCGTCTCCATTCTTACAAGTCATGGACACCCCCTACCATGTCACATGATACATTGATCATAGGCATTTCAGGCCTTCTTGCCTCTTCGATCTAACCGCTTCTTCCGCGCTCGAGCTTTCAGGGTATCCTCGTCACGGAACTCTTCTGGTAAAACAAAGTCAATTTGGGGTATCTCGGGGATGGGGTGACCCCATGCCAAAACTTTTCTTCCTGCCCGCCGATTCCGATGGAGTGCCCCATCACGCTCATGTCTCTTGCTGAAGAAGGACTTGAACTCACGAGGAGGCTCTGGTGGTTTGGGAGCCGTTGGGGGTCTAGGAGGTGGTGGGGGTTTTGATGGGCGTGGTGCTTTCGAGGCAGCGGGTTGAGGAGTGGCTTTCCGCTTCTTGGAGCTTTTGGCCGATGCTTTCGATCTGGCCATGGCCTCTTCGCGGAGTTGTTTCGCTGGTGATGCCGAATCACTGCTATCTTCTGGGGTACCTTCGTCATCGTCATCCCCTCGAGCTGACCCATCAGCTTCTTCTTCCGCTTTCTCAGCAAGTGCCTTTTCTTTCTCTTGCTTGCGTCGTTTCTCCTCCAGGATCCAGTTTCGAAACTTGGCGAGGATAGCCTGGCAACCCTTGATGAAGTGATCCCGGGCAGGTTCAAATGTCTTCTTCCTCGTCTCCGTTACTCCGCTGACACCCATGATTCTTAGCCAGTCATGGCCCTGGAGACCTTCCAGCAGACGAATGATTTGGTCTTTCTCATGCTGGGCCCGTCCCTTTTCAGTATTGCGTATCGATCGTTCCAACCTTTCAGCACGCCGGTGAACAGGTTGGAAAAGTTTATCTGGTAGAGGATCTTCGAGCGCTCTATTTTTGAACTGCGCTTCAAGAAAGTTGAAGTCGATACGCTGTGCATCAAATACGTCGTTGAACAGCACATCGCCATAGCCTCGAACAGGGTATAGATCAGCGTGGTGGGGTACGGCAAATTGAGGACCTTGAACAGCGCGTACAGGACCAGATTCGACAATGACTATGGGGGTATCAAGATTGAGAAGATCTAGTAAGGGAGAAATGGTCAGCGACGGTTTCGGGCGGGAAAAGCTTCTCAAGATTATCGGGTCGGTATACGTACGTTGTTCTATGGGCTCATTCCCAATTATCTCATCATACTCGGGAAAGTAGGCAGACAGTTCGCTTTTGAACCGCGTGGCTTCTTGTGAGCGGAGTTTGCGACCCTGTTCGCGGGTGCTTGTGTCTTTTGCCTGGGGCTGAAGGCGATCGAGCTCATGTTTTATCCCATTAATGACCTTGGCTTGGTGTTTAGTCAAGGACTGTTCGGGCTTCACAGCAGGCGTCGCAGCATCGGTTGTTGGTGGTTTGGTGGTCGCATCAGGCGTATGTGTCGTTGTTGCACTCGCCACCACAGGAGTGGCAGCGGTAGCAGGTCGCAGGTTCGTGCGCGCGGGAGGCACCTTGTTGTCATAGGCGTTACTCACGTTCCCGAGTGTCCCTTTGGCATAGATTTCGACCGAAATGCGCGTTCTCTTGGGGTTTATCGCGTCGAAATCGTGATTGTGGTTATCGAGGGGTCGCTTATTGCGACCTGATCCCCCTCCGCTTCCCGCACCGTTGTTGGCCGCAAAGAGGCCAGGAGAGGATGTCGTCAGGTGGTGCGGGTGCGGGTTCGAATGCGAACGAGGTACCTCAGCGCGACGTGAGGAGCGGGTGACGGAGGCCATTAGAAGAAAGGAGATAGCCTTGCATGATTTCTCGGCGGCTTCTTCTTCTGGGCGTCTGTTTTCTGGTATTTTTCCTTCGCGATGCTAGCCTCTAATTGTTGATGTTTTTTCGATGGGTTTATCCTGGCGCTTTGGTGCGACTATTCGAAGACGTTTGAGGTGGAGTTGACGTTATGGTGGGCGCGCGCTGCACCGTGGCGTCAAGTTTGCGTTAATTTTCGGGGGGGAGGGACTTGGCTTCAGTGAGAGGCCACCTACAAGATGAGAAGTTTCAGGGGAGTTGTCCACTGTAGGCACCTTCCATGGTTTCGATACATCATAATGGGAGCCTGCCCGTGCTCTTTCGGGAGGTAAGAACATCCAAACCATGGATGCCGACATACTGGATGCATGGAAGTCATGCGTGAACCGTGTGAATTATGAAAAGAAGATAAAATGCAATTCCCTTATCAGAAAACAACATTGTAAATAAACCACGGTTATCCGGTGGTCCATATCTATCTACAATAGCCGCAGCAACTAAGCTGCGTTTGGCGTTTTGGTCTGGTTAGGAACAAAACTCTAGGGTATTTCAAATGAAACAAGGCTCACGAACTTGCATTCTCCCTCATGGTAAGTCGATTTGTTTAAATGCCTCGTGTAAGAAATAAGAGTCTTGTTGTATGCATCATAATCTCTTGCCGATTGCAAGTACTACATAGAGAGAATCGTAAATCGTCATCGTAACAATTAAACTAAGGTTTATAAGGGTATCTAAAATCAAAACCTCCCATCATCCAGCCGTATATCATTCGGATCCCTCAAGCCAGAATCTCTCTCTCATCCTTTTCCTCCCTCTTCTCAGCCTCCCTCTCCTCCTTTGTCGGGTTTACCCCCAACTTCTGCATTGCCTTCCTCACCGGCCTCCCCTGCTCCCTCTCCATTTCCTCCCGCTCGAGCACCATCCTCTCTTTTTCCGCGCTCTTGCTCGTGTCCCTCTCCTTCTCCTCTCTCCGCGCGGCCTCCTCGGGTGCCAGAATCTTGTCGCGGCGGAGGCTCATCCGCTCCACCATCTCCTTGCCTTTGCGCCGAGTCTTGATGTACGTCTCTAGCCCGACCAGCACTGCGTATGACTTTGATATGGAGACGTGGCTCATGTCAACACCTGTTATCCGAAGATTGTGCACAAAGGCGCGGAAATTCGACGCTGGGGGTCTGTAGTGTCCGCTCAGGGGAGAAAGGGACGCTAGTCGGCCTTTCTTGATCTTGATGAGGCCTGCGGCTGATACGCGGCCGCCCTGGAGGAAGGACGAGTGCTGGAAGGCACCGGAGTCTTTGATGCCAATATAGAGTCGAAAAGAGGTATCGGCGACAAAGATCCATGTATTCTTTCTGACGGACTTGCGCAGCATCTTGTTGACGATGGTGGATGCCGAAATGTGTGTGACCTTTTTGAGCCCCTGAGTGTTATCGAAGCCGGGCGTTGCGTACTTGGCTGCCCGATCCGCCTCTCGGCTTGATTCTAGCGAAGAATAGGAGTTGCTGCTATCGACTGTCTCGAGAGTCGGCTCTTGCTCAGGCTGCCCAGTTGGGTTGAACGTCGGTGTTGGATCGTCACGAGGTACGATTCCGAGCATACTGTCCCTATAGCTCTCTGTCGTGTCGATGCGCTCGCCATTCTTTGCCCAGCAAAGTCTCCCGTCTTGATCGACCTCGACAAGATAATGCTGCCGCTCTTCCCGTGACAGATACCGAACCCGCTCGCGATCGAGTCTCTCCCGTGGACATGCATCCAGTTCGATGTTACGACCCTCACCATAGTCGAGCCAGAAGAAGAAGTTCTCCTTGGTGTCGGATTTCTTCCATTCTTCATGATAAGACCGCAGGTGACTGCCGTAGCGGTGCTTCAAGTCCACCATCTCAAGAAAATACTGCAGTCCCATCATGCGCGCCTCGTTCTTCTTGATTGAATCGGCTTTTTCGCGCTTCGCTCTGGTATCTACCCTTGCCTCAGGTGATGCCTGCTCGTCTGATGACGACAATATGGACGAGGAATCCGACAACAAGTCATCGTGTCCTGCTCGTCGCGCCACTAGGCTCGCCTTCTTCCAATTTTCCCTTGCCGTCAGAGGTCGTTGTGATCCGCTCGTGTCGGTACTCAGGTCGGTCAGGTTGGCGCTGTCGACATTTGATCTCGCTCGCGGTCTCGTCGCTTCTCGGAATTGCGCCTCTCGTATCGCAGTAACCCATCGTGTGCCTGGATCCAAGCTGTAACCATCCATCTCCCTCCTCGTGCGATAGCCGCGGAATGTTTTTTGTATCGTGCGCGCGGCCTGCGCACGCTCGTCTGGGGTCATGTTTGGCGATTGGCTTATACGTTCGTACTGCTCCTTGAGCGACTGTTTGCGCTCTCTGATTCGACGCCTAGTCTGCTCTTCTTTTTGTCTTTGTACGTTCGCAATTCTTTCAAAGCCATCCGATGAGGGAGGCTTCAGAGAGTTCATGTAGTCCTTCGTCCTTGACGTGAAAGGGTAAAGTGACGATGTTGCAGAACTAACGACCGAGAACTTGGAATCGGCTCGTTCTGGTGGTTGTCGGGATAGCGGGGTACTACCGGCTGAAGGCACTAAAACAGGCCTTGTCTGTCGTTGTAAAAGTTCGAGTTGCGTCATTTTCATGGGGTTCCAGCGCCTCTACCGCGCAACGTTAGAGTGAGTAGGCTAAATTGTGTAAAAAACGGGTGGAACCGAAGGCCAAGGTTGGGCAGTAGGTAGTAAGTAGGTTAGGTAGGTATCATAAGTTGAGGAAAAGAAGGTGATCTGGTTACGTCTGGGGGAATGAATTACTGGGATATTGAAATAAATGGAAATTGCAAGTAAATAAACACTCTTCCTTCCAAGACATCTGCTGGGTTACTCCAGAGAGCATGTTCTGAACATCAAGATATTCACCATGGCCTGGAGATGATGCGACGCACCCGAAGGGGTACTGCCCAGAACCCTTTGCTTCTTGGTCACGGAAACTCGGCACTTGGCAACGCGGCAAACAGCATTGGCAATGCCTGCTGAAACTCTGCCGCCGAGTTTATAGGTCCGCGGTTGGGTAGTGATGGGGTGAAAACTCGTATGCGGGTCAAAATGCGCCTGGTGATGGATGCTGCACTGCTCTTGACGGTTGAGACTGATAGACGCTTAAGGCTGACGTGGAAGTGGGCGAAGCTGCCACCGACATGGTGAGAAAGCGTTGGCATGCCGTCCATATCCCCTTTGACTGTTGTTTCATTATTGTTTGTATGCGCCAATCTTGGGTCGGCCTTGGTCGCAGGCCCAAGAACGCAGATGTGACGGGAGGGAGAACATCGTCGCCATGACTGGTCCCAACAGCGCCCTGCAGTGACTGATCGGGCGGGAGCTGCCGGAAAGTGGTGGATCATCCAAGACATTATCATTATCATTGCTGTTTGTAAGAAAGACGAGGCCTATCATGTAATTGTTATCTGTACAATAGGCCTCCAGTGTCCTCGAGGCCAAGAATAATACACGCCAGAGGTAAATGTCGAACAAGCCAAGGCTATGCAAAGAGGAATTCCTTGAGCACAGGGGAGCCCGAAAACTCTGGATTCAAAAGTATGCAGCTGTAGTCAAGTCAGCACAGGGCGAGATAAGTGCAAAAGGTTCAAGGCGACAAACTTGAGGAAATATTGGAGGCCTGCACGCCTCTTCTCTAGAAACCGGGGCCGAAACTTGGAGATAACACTCTTGGGCGGAAGAGCCGGAACAGCAGCCTGAAATCCGGGGAAGGTTTGAACTAATCGGTATCGAAAGTCATCGAACTCTGAATATCGTTTTCTTATGTTCATATAACTTCCCTGTGTAGAACATTTGTTAGCCGTCGTCCCAACCTGGGCATCTGGGGGCAGTCGGAACCCGCATTACTCACATTGAGAGTCTCGACACGGATATTCCATACAACGAATGCCCCGATATTTGTCGCGCTTCCGTTGACTATAGTCCAGCTCACAATTCCGACACTCTTTGCCCAGCAAGCGCTGTTCCGGTCATCGTGCTCGCTCGTCTCGTTGTCGCGAAGGGTGATTGCTCCTGCGGGCAGTATTGATTCTGCTGACATATTGGAAATGGAGCGTTGGTGACCACCGTGCACATTGAGCCAATATGGCGGCGAAGACACCGAAGTTGGCGAGACTGTATATGCGACGGCATCTTGCCAATTGCTATCGTCAGAGGACACTCGGTGGTCGAGAGAGGTCCGAGGTGTCTCAAACACTTCGGCAGTGGATGAGGCTTGTGTTTCGGAGTGTTCCGTGGGGGACATATCGGTGTCAGCCCCCCTCTCAGAGTTTTGTTGGTCTACTACGGGTGCCATTCAATCATGCGATGGTGGTGGGAGGGTCATGAAATGTTGCTGTTGGGCGTTAAAGAGTCGCGGTGACGCGGGAAGTGGCGGATGGTGTTCTGGTGGGCGCAAGAGTCGTTGTCGAGATGAAGATCAATTGACGATGAGCAAGAGAAAGTCCTCGATGTTATTCACTAGTCAGCGATAGGTGCGTGAGGATGGCCGTTTGTGATGACGTCGGAAGTTTGGATGTCACTGATCCTGCAGTAACGGTTCTGTGATTGACGATGAAAAAAAAAAATGAAAAAAGGGTCAGCTGTTTTAGTATGCGACGGAGCTTCAAGTGTAAAGAAGTAGTAGCAAATATGGAATTAGTCAGTCCTTGAAATCCAGAGCTGCGACGAGCAGAGGAACGCGCCGATATACAGGTTGGTGGTGATGAAGGCCGTTTTGAGGTGAGGTTGAAAAAACCGAGAGCCTCAAAATAGGGTGGCTTCTTAGCTGTAACCGGCCGAATGAGGGGCCCGTCGCCCCGGAGGGAAGTGAATCCACGGCCAGTAGTTGAACCTTGCTCATTCAAAGTCGGTTCTCAACTGCTGGGTAATGTTGAAAACCTAGGAATAAGCTAACCGTCGGCAACGTCTAGCCCGATGCACATTTCTACAGCATGATAAATCCCGTCACTAGATCCCTAGGCAGGTAGGTATTGGCTCATGTTTTCGTAGTAGATTTTTGTTGAACAAGAACCATTGAACTTCTATCTTCATTGGCCACCGGTAAGAAGTTCTCTATGAGCGAGCAGCTAGCTATGTTGCACCATTGTATACTGGGATTCACCGTTCTGGGCTGTTGAATTTAATGGCTGCTCTATGTCAAAGTCATGCGTTCGATGCATTCCTACAAGCGTCGCCGTCATGATGCCACGACATCAAGCTTTCAGATCAGCCTGCACATGTATCGATTAGAAGAACTGGCAACATCTCCTGGTTTGGCAGAGTCTGTTTCAGTGGCTAATAGGAGAGCCTGTCATTTACGCGGAGCAAGAGGCAAGCCATATGCTGTCCTGGTACAACAACCCGAGAATAGCCATTTCGCACAACACGATATTACTCCTATATCGGCCATTTAAGCCCAAGACTAGAGGGCAAGGGGTGTCTTGGGTGCTGAGACCAGAAAACTAAAAACTCATAACAAATCGTACCCCATATGTAGATCGATTCTTACGTAGTAGTATCGGACTCTCGGGCGTGTTAGGTGGGTGCTTCTAGGCCTTTGGCGGGGGAAGGGGTCTTGAGATTGATTGAGTTGATATTGCCTTCAACAGTTGCGTCCCCCCAACTTGGTTCCCATGATTTTCCGTATTTCTGGCAACTGAGATGCAATGTTCTTGAAGCAAGCCAAGGAGATATCTACTCGCATTTGAGTTTGGATGACACTAGATAGATTGAGTTCGTTATGGTGCCGTTATAGTGTCTGTCGATCTTCAAGATGGCGGTTTTTATTCCCAACGACTTCAACGTCAAAGATCTAGACCATGATTCCTCTCGCCACTACCACAGCACATTGGGGAAAGGGAGGGATAAAAATAACATCACCATCATCATCACCTCGTAGTCGTGCATCGTCGTGAGGGGCGGCCCACCGGCTATCGCGTACGTATGCAAGAAATACGAGTAGTCTAAGGTGTGGTCCAGATGCCAAGCACCTAAATGAACCATCTATCTCTAGAATCGATTGGCCTGCAGTGAAGTCTTGGAGTCAGTGGTGTGCTGCTCTAGGGTTCCAAAACGCGTTATCCGCTGAGGAGCTGTAGTTAGAGGATGCAAGTTGAGACCAGTGAATGATAGATAACAGGGCGGAAAGTGAAGCAAATGCATGACAAGGTCTCATTCTCCCTGAATGCTTCCCCTCCTTAGGCTCTTGGTGAGTTCACGCCACCAGCATGAGTGTTGTTATATTTGGTCCACTTGGTACATAGTTCGGTGGAGGAGGCAACCTAACGTGTGTGTTTATTTTCTGGGGGGTTGGACAAAAAGGTAAGGGACTCTGGCCTGGGGCAATTGAGACATTTGATATGAAAACAGTGTGCCTTGCAAATGATCTATAATAATACTACGCAGGCATACTACACAGATATGCCCCTCGAGTAATAATAGGGGCTCTTGTCTAATATCGACTACAAGCGTCTAAAACAGCCCCAAGCTTCACAACTCATTGCTGGTCACAACTGACAAAATAGCATTTCCAAGGGGCCAGACTATGCCGAGTGGCGGAACGAACGTCCAGGAAGCTTTACCTACGGAGCATCTTTGGGGTAGGGTCCCTGTAAACTATAACAATGGGCTAACGTTAGTCGCCTGAGGCCAAGGGTAGGATGAGCGGCTTGGTGCTGGGCCTGGTGTCACCTGGGCGGGCAAATGCCAATGGGCTTGTGACACTCGCCGGGTCTATGGTCGGATCTTTTGGCTCACAACCCCCGGCTCATTTCTCTTTTTTATGTCCGGGCGCCCCCAGCCGACCTTTTTTTGTCTTGGACCTCGACTTCTATTCCTCCCTTCCCTTTTCTCCTGCTCTTCATCTCCTCGATCGCTTCTGATACAGTCGCTTCTTTGCGAGAATTCATTTTTGACTTTCACAATCGCTACCGTTTTTCTTCTTTCTTATTCTACGTCTCTCGCTAAACCACCCGTTGATTCCGCTCTGGTTCCTTAATTTAACCTCATTTCCATAGCTCCAGCTCCAAGCACACTTAATTTGTGAGTCGATTTCTCCAATAACAACCCTTCTCGTCACCGTTGTCCCGAGGATAGTGTCTTTGCATACCTCGTTCTGCCACCGAATGCTTCTAGACCGCAGATGGCCACAAAGGGAGTAGACGAGCTAACCATACGATTTCACAGTCTACGATAATTCACCACCTGTGAACCTTGTTCGCTCCTCGACCTTAGCTTTTATTCTCCATACTTGCTCAAGCACCTCGTATACACACGATGCCTTCTCTTCGATCAACCGTCCTGGCTGTCGCCTCCGTCTCTCTGGCCGCTGTCGCCAATGCCGATTATTACGTCGAACCCGAATCCGTACCTCTGTCCCAGCGACGTATGTTTTTCTGAAGTCATGATCAAGAAGCGTATCGAAGCTGATGCCATTGTAGAGGCCTGGTGTCGTAACGAAATCCAGACCTGTCCTGTCATCTGTGAGCAGACTGGTGATGGTTCCACAAAGATCAACGAGTGTGATCCTGTATGTGTTGTTCCCAGATGTTTCACTAGCATGTACACGAGCTGACTCTGAACTCGCAGGAATCCCTTACCTACGGTTGCATCTGTGGCGATGGCAAGCAGCCCAACGTCTCCGAGTACTCTCTAACTCTCCCCTATTTTGTCTGCCAGGAATGGGGCAACCAGTGTGTCACCAAATGTGCTGGCAGCAACACTTGTGCCTCTTCCTGTCGTGAGGACAACCCTTGCGGTGCCCAGGACCCCAAGAAGTACAACATAACCTCAACAGCCTCCACCGGCACCGCCACCGGCACCCTCAAGGCCATCGCCAGTGCTACCGACGACGCTGACACCATCTTCACCGATACCCCCGGCAGCAGCAGCAATGACGATGACAACGACGACAGCGCCGATTCCTCAGAGTCCAACTCAAACTCCGACACCAAACCCAATGGCTCAGCAGCTCTTGAGGCTGGTCGAACATGGGGTCTGGCTATTGTGCTGGGTAGCATGTTTGTTGGATTCGCGACGCTGTAAAGAGGTAGAAGTTCTTTTTTTGACAGCTTCGATTACGACGTGTGGTGAGAGAACCAAGCCATCGAAGCTTTAGTTGTTTCAGGATATTATCTCTTATTGTATCTTTTCTTGCACATTCATTCCTTCAAAGCCTTGGAAGTCTAGGTGTTGGATCAGTTTTCTGGTGGCAGGGCATTGCCATTTTCTCTCTCTTCTCAATATCTGCAGCATTTATATTCTCACCGACGAGAGACTCATAATTCGAAATTTTTACCAATCGTCATTTTAATACTCATGTTCGGATATCATCGAAGGTGGATGATAGCTTGAAGGAAAGGGGGAAAATTACAAGTGGATAATACAAGGCTTAAGCTGCGGTGAAGCAGCTGAAACAAATACAGACCACGTATCTCGTCATGTTTCGCTTGAGTTTTGGCGTGGTGACGAATGCTTTTGTATAGCTTTGTCGTCAACGACACGAGACTGGCGGTCTGGCGTTATAAGTATATCGGGAGGCAAGCCTTGATATTTGTTACAAGCTTGCAAAGCACATGTTGACAAACGGAGGTGGTGTTGTCGAGCAAGGATTCATTGGTCCTCGGCCCCCAACAAATCGAGCTCCAATTACATGTAGAGACGTCTGGGGGAGCTTGACGCAAGGGTCTTTTGGAAGAAGTGAGGAAGTTGAGGAATATGAGATCAAGAGCATATTCTTGAACTATTAATATGTTCCTCAAACACAGTCAAATTATGGGTAAGTGATCATATGAATGGCTGACGTACGCTACAATCATCTCATGACATACTTTCGGGTTACCTTGATATTCTTCATATTTGCATGATTAAATCACGAAGAAAAAAAGGGCTGACCCGCCGCTAATTTCAGACTTTCTCAGGGGATCGTCCTTGATCTCCATGACGGTGCGTCTTGTGGCGTCTGGGTCAGTTTTCCCCTTGTTGAACCTGGATTGGACGGATTTAATCCTAGTTAGTTCGTGTTCAATCTTATCCCACCCTTCGTAGTCTCTTTAGAAGAGGGTCTTCTGTATTGTAAAATCTGAACCTCCTTTGATTGAATTTCTTCTTTGACATTAACAAAACAATAGCAGAAGAGTAGGGTATCGGAAAACCAACCTCTTTTGCTGTTTATCTCGTCGATCAAATCTCTTTCGACATCGTCACTCCTCATACCCCGGCTTCAAAGGGTCTCTCCCCCCCCTTTTCTCCCTCTCTTTTACTCTTCCTCTAACAACAGGTCACCTATTTCGAGCTCGGTGCATAGCCAGGCTTTTGATCTTCTGAGGAGATAATTTCCGTCTATCACCCCTCAACAATCCTGTTGAACGACGTCGACTACTTCGCCACGTGCTTCAGATCCATCCACGCAGCCCGTTGAAAACGAAACGTTGCAAGCCCAGTTCCCGCCCCAGGTCTCACTGGTCCACTTTCCCACCGCCCACAACCCGTTCTTTAGGCATCGTTATCACTGTCGCAGCCACTACTGCAGCGCTCTTGTCTCTTGCAGCATCCTTTTCCAGTCTCTCCCCTTCTCCAGCTCTCAAGGTTTCCCCAATCCGGTTCCTGGGTTGTCCCAGTGGCCTCGAGGCTTTTTTCCGCTCTTTTAAAAAGGTCCCCCGTTTTGTTCAAATTCCCTACCCCTCCCCCTCCCACCATCATGTCTGAAGGCGAGACACTACCGCTCTACAACCCGTCTACCTCTAATCCTAATGGTACTGGAAGTGACACCAGCATGGCTCCCAACACCAGTAAGTCATGATGACCCTGCTAGCTGGCCAAGCTTGTCGATTTTACTTTGCCTCGACGACATCTATTGTGTGCTTGAAGCTGACCGATGCTTTGATGTTACTCCTTTGTAGAAAACAATGTCGCCGAGTGCATCTCTGACGATGCCCTCATCCACCTCAAATCCTACAAATACTCGAGTGTCGACCTGTCCCCCACGTCAAAATATATCCTTGGCCCCTTTGTGAGTTCCCTCCCCACGTTGCAATGGTCTTTCCAAGCTCTGCAACTCTCAAGCTAGCTCAGGCCAACACACGTACCTATCATGAAGCTCACCGAGACTAACCTAAGCCGTGCTGTAGTGGAATGCGTCTGTCGAGCTCCTACCGTTATGGCTCGCCCCAAACATGGTCACCGTCATAGGCTTCTGCTTCGTCCTCGGTAACATTGTTCTCCTGGAAATCTTCATCCCAGACCTGGTCGGACCGGTACGTTGCAACACTTGCGCCCATTGACGAACCAGGCACTGATCAATCTCATGATACAGGGCCCCTCATGGATCTACTTTAGCTTCGCCTTCGGCCTCTTCATGTACCAGACCCTCGACAACCTCGACGGCAAACAAGCTAGACGAACCGGAACCTCGAGCGGCCTCGGCGAACTTTTCGACCATGGCATCGACTCCCTCAATTGCACTCTTGCTAGCATTCTTGAGACAGCCGCCATGGGGTTAGGGACGTCACCTGCGGGTATTTTTACCGCCCTGTGTCCCTGTCTCCCCATGTTCTTCTCGACCTGGGAGACGTACCATACGCATACTCTCTATCTTGGTTTCATCAACGGTCCCACCGAGGGTATCCTCATCGCCTGTGGCATCATGGTTGTTTCTGGCATCTACGGACCTGGCGTCTTCACTCAACCCCTCAAGGATGGTCTCGGCGACAATCTACCAAGCGTTGCCGCTCTCTTGGGGGACATCGCTTTCCGAGACATCTGGATCGCCCTCATCGTTGGCTCGCTTGTCTTCACCCAGATCCCCTTTTGCATATACAATGTCATTAAGGCTCGTCAAAGCAGAGGTCTCCCCGTTCTCCCTGTTTTTGCCGAGGTGATTCCCATGGCTGGCTTCACCCTCTCCATCGGCGCCTGGGTCTTTTCGCCTTATAGCACCCTGATGCAGGAGAACCACCTCGTTCTCTTCTGCTTCACTCTGGCGTTCGTATTTGGACGCCTCACCACCAAGATCATTCTCGCCCACCTGACGCGTCAACCTTTCCCCTATTGGACGGTCATGTTGACACCTCTTGTTGGAGGCGCAGTGCTTGGTAACCTTCCTAGATTTGGACTTCCTCAGGTCAACGCGAAATTCGAGCTCCTATACCTCTGGGCCTACCTCATCTTTGCCCTCGTCGTGTACTTTCGATGGGCTTTCCTGGTTGTCAACGCCATCTGCAACTTCCTCGGCATCAACGCCCTCACCATCCCCAAGGAGAAGCAGCTCGCCAACAAGCAGGCTCGTGATGCTCTGAAGCAGCACTAGACAAATGTGTTGCAACAGCTCCTTGAGATATCTCTTGCTGCATCAGATGCGATGCGATGCACGAATGCAGCGACACTACACCTAGATACATAATTCAACATTGATACAGGACCGAGTCGTCTCATTTTTGGGACGGGAATCAAAGGGCATACGCATACAGAGAAGGAAAAAGATATGCATGGGCGTTGGGTGTTTCATTTCGACTTTTTGCATTCTCCCTTAGGCGGCCGGTGCTCGTGCATTAGCGAGTATTGGCATGACCTGCGATATACTGATTGTAATAGACTTGAACGATGGCCTCGACTGATTGGGCGAACTTCGAATCATCAATTTGAGAGTATTATTTTATGAAATGGCGAGACCTTGAATGTATGCCTGAACAGGGAAGTCTATCACAAGGCGGATCAGCTCTAATTGACATAGAAACGTCAAACTAGAGCTGCTCACCCGACGTTCACCCCTGTATATCATCATGATCCGTCGAGATAGAGACATGTTCCCATTCCTTGATCAGCTCCAGCGTGCTCTCGCACTTAGTCTTGACGACGTCCAAGCAATCCTGACCAAGAAGGACCCGAATCGGAACCGTCTTACCGTCTGCGATTCCCGTCCTGGTGAGGATATCCACCACAATCTTGGCGCCCTTTTTAACGTCTCCCTTTTGTCTATTGTTCTGCCCATCAAGAACCGCACGATACTCATCCGACCCAGTTTCTCCATACACGTCGTGCATTCTCAATGCGGTGCTCGTTCGCTTTCCAGCATTGAGGAATGCCGTGCGGAACATACCCGGCTCGACACACGTCACGGCAATTCCAAAGGGTGCGAGCTCTGCAGCTAAGGCCTCTGTGAACCCGCTCACTGCCCACTTGGAGCTGTTGTAAGAGGCCATCGCAGGGCCGCCGCCCCAGCTAGCCAAGGAGCCAAAGTTGGCGATGGTGCCCGAGTGCTCGGCGCGGAAGTAGGGCGTTACGGCGCGGCAAAGCTTAATGGTACCGAAAACGTTGGTGTTGAACTGGTCAAGCACCTCTTTCTCACTGATGGATGTCAGTCTTGGATACAACGAGATAGTAATATTTTACATACGAGGCTTCTTCGACAGCACCCTCGAGAACATAACCAGCTGCATTGACGAGGTAGTCTATCCGACCATGGACATCATAGACCTGCCTCACTGCGGCGGCAATGTCGGATTCGGGGGCTGTGACATCGAGAGGTAGGGCCTGCGCTCCGACCTCAACGAGGGCATCGAGGGAGGAGATACGGCGAGCTGTGGCGATGACATGGTGGTTACGTTGAAGAGCCGAAAGGGCGATTGCATGGCCGAAGCCAGTGCCAGCACCGGTGATGAGCCAAACGGGGGTGGGAGTCATGATGGAAGATTGATTCTATGAGAAGAACCTGCTTGGATTCTGTGGTTGTAGAATGAGTGGTAAACTAGTTGCTTGGAGAAGCTGTACTCTGATGAAAGATGGTTGTTTCCTTATATACTCCTCCGTTGACCTGTATCATGATTATCATGACGCTCTGTCCATCTCTAAAGTCCTATCGCCGTCCCCAAAGTCAAGCAAAGTATCGCCACCGATTCCTCTCATAGGTATGCTAATCGAAAAGGCAGAAACGCAGGTATTGGTGTTACTGCTAACGCCGATATGAAAATGAATGTGCTGCAAGGTGCTTTCGGCGATAGTGAGAGACGTAGTTACGTGTTTGACGTGTACTGTAATAGCAAAGATCGATGTTATTTGCCTCGTAGCCAGAAGCTGTGATTTGGTAGTATTGAGAAGTGAAAGATGTTGGTTAGGCAATTAAACTTATTGCCTACGCATAGGGGTTTGAAGAGGGAACATGAGGGTGATCGCTGAGGTGGATGATGGGAGGGAGGAAGAATCCGCGTCTGCACTCGAGCCAGAGACTGAAACCCATGATAATGAATGAAGATGGTTGATTGTTTGGAGTAGAGATATAGAGTTGTAGTTTTTCCTGGCTTTTTCTCTCTATAAATGATGGGCATCCATGGGTGTTTATATGCTTCTTGTTATGAGGTTTGCCTTAAAGCACAGGCCTGGAACAATATCAAAGCAGATAGATGGATGGGTAGATGATATTATTGTTGGTCGAAACCGTACAACAACCACGCAAGCATAGACCTGTGGACAATAGAAGTTTGGTTTCCATTTCTCTTTTGTGTACCCTTTTGAGTAAAGTAGAGGTTCTGGTCTGGTCATGGTTCGTAGAAGGGACCATGCA
>JABFEV010000388.1:0-25801 GCA_013618395.1 Fusarium domesticum | reverse complement strand
GACTAGATGCATTAAAATAAATACAATACTAAATATTATTAACAGGCATTTATATACCGTCAATTTTTTTCTTAGTAAACTTCAATTCGATTTGTTATTTCATATTTATCTCCTCTTCAATCGAGACAGTTCATTCTTCTTTGACTTCGTGAAAATACTATTCGAAACAAACCACAGAGTAACGGCGCTTACTACATCGTCAATAGCGTCTCAAGTTTTCCCCCTTCCTTCGTTCAGCCGGGTCTAGGTACTCACAGCCGATACTGATTCTTCTTTTTCTATCGTCTTCTCCTTTGCTCTTCCGGATCTGCTTCACTTCCGAACTTGTCCTGACACAAGCGAGGTTTCGTCTGCGCGGGAGAGAGGAAGAAACGCAAAACAAGTCTAGAGAAAAAAGACGATGCTACCCCGCCATTCTATGACTTCTAACTCTTGGGTGCCCTTGTAGTGTTTTTGCCATGTGCTTAGCTGTCTGTTACCAGGGGCCAGTTTGAAAAAACAACGCCGTCGTGTAGCGTTTCGCCATTGTTGCAAAGCCTATGCTTGGCAAACGGTAGGTTTTCTCTCTCCATGTTTCCCTCGACCCTACTTCTCACCATTGGAATATCTACCACCAATTTTTGTAAATAAATCAATTAGAGTTTCCTCTCTCTTTTCAGGCCCGGTTTCACAACCGTGGTCACGGAAAACGGTGAGTCGTTACATCGTAGGTCGACCTTCCTGGATGATACTACAAGACACATGCAGTTTCAGACCCTTACACTGCTTGGTTCAAGCTCGAGGAGGTTTCTAGTTGAATTTTTCAATATTGCTAAAGTGCACTGATGTCAATAAAATATACCGATTCTTGTATTTTTATACTTGAATCTACCTATATCACTAATGATAGTCTTGTGCTGTCTTCTGTACCTCGTCTATTTTGGCTCGCCTGTTCCAGTGTAGGGTATTCTCAAGAGTGCCATCCTCAGTTGCTCGACGATACCTCTCCATAAAAGGCACCATGTTGGATGCAAACGTATCCGATGAACAAAGAAGAGAAGAATCAATGCATCGGCATGTTGTGACATCAGATCACATATTGACTCTTACCCATTAAGCTCCCTACTACTGGGAGGCCCCTTACTGACTATCCAGCCCTGTTATCTCCATCCTCAAAGATCCAACAACAATTGCGGAGATACCTTTTCCAGATCCTCAACCTCCAAAAACCCCCCTTCCTTCTCAACCGCCGCTCTCGCAATCGCCTCCCTGACGAACACGTCAAAGTATTTCCCCGTCGCCGCATTCGCATCCCTTGAGACCCGTGTCGCGTCCTTGATGAAGAACTCGTGCAGTAGACGGGTCAAGAGATCCCGCGGTATCGTCTTTTCCGGCTCTGCATTCTCCTCTTCGTCGCCTATCACTTGCACGCTTCGCTGTGTCGTCGTGTCCGCCAGCTGCTGGTCTTCGTTTTCTTCCTCATCTGATAGCTCAAAAGGGTTGCTGGATTGCGGCTCTACGGCCTTGCTGGCTTTTATAGCTGCACCCTTGGCGTTGCCTCGACTGGCGCCTGTCGTCCGCTTTGGTGGCATTTTCGTTGTCTTTTGACTACGATAGAGATGTAAGGTACTGAGAGGATGAACGTAATCTTGATGTATAGGTGCAACGCCAAAGGGCTAGGCAGACGACGAGCCAGATCCTTGAAGAGTACTCGTGATTTCGAGCGAGGTAGATGTTCAAGTTGCTAAATGCTGAGTCAGCACATCACCACTTTTCAAACTACCATCAAGTCTTACGAACGACATCATCGATATTTATGCGCGCTCCCATCACTCTTTATTCACTCGATTCACTTCAGGAACAGTTTTGTAGTATCAAGGGAAATTGCATTTTGTGTATATTACAGCGACCTAGAACGGTAGGCAAAGACAATGTGAAAAAGACGCCGTGCCTGATGCCACTCTAACCCGCAAAAAAGCTGCCGGGTATTTGCGACAACTTCCCTAATCTGCGCTTCGATCTCGCCCTTTTTAGACAGCCTACGGGCACCATGTCAAGCCCGCAGACTGAATTAACTCCCCATCTTCTAGTCTATACATGAGTATTGTACAAGACGTTTACTTGAAGGCCTTTCCGAAGAGAAGGACCTGGAGCTTGTCGTAGATGGACAGGACACCAGCACCGGCGACACCACGGAGGATGTTGGCACCAGCACCCTTGAAGAGAGACTTGATACCCTCCTTGGCGACGATCTGGCGGGCAGCATCAAGAGTGTTCTTGTACTTGACGGCCTCACCGGAGGTCATCATCATGCGTCGGCGGATGGTGTCAAGAGGGTAAGAGGCGATACCGGCACCGGTGGTGACGCACCAACCGAGAATGAAAGAGGCAAGGAAGTTGTTCTGGAGAGCACCGGTGAGGACGACGGGCTTGAGAGAGTCGTACATGCCGAAGTAGAGACCACGGTAGACGATGATACCAGCGACGGAGGGCATGAAACCACGGTAGAGACCGGCAATACCGTCAGAGGCGAGGGTCTTGCGGTAGACGTCAACGAGACCGTTGAACTGACGGTCACCACCAGACTTGGCGTTCTTGGCATCGTTGGCAAGACGAGTACGGGCGTAGTCCAAAGAGTAGACGAAGAGGAGAGAAGTGGCACCGGCGGCACCACCGGAGGCAAGGTTACCAGCCATCCAGAGACCGTAGCCATCCTTCTCCTTCTTGTAACCGAACATCTTCTTGAACTTGTCACGGAAAGCGAAGTTCAGAGCCTGGGTAGGGAAGTAACGGATGACGTTGGCAGTGTTGCCTCGCCAGAGAGACATGACACCCTCATCAGCCATGGTGCGCTTGAAGCAGTCACCGATACCGGCGTACTTGCGGTCAAGACGACCGGTCTTGAGCATCTCATCCTGTAAATATAACGTCAGATCGTGTTCTGTGACTGCGTAGTGCTGCTGGCAGATCATGCACGTCATACTCGAGTAATTTCAAGTGCCGTGCTAAAACTCAGACAGTAATGGCGGTACTAACCTGGTTCTGGATGAGGAGCTTGACACGCTCAATGGGAGCGGCGGCAGTCTTCGAGACGGCGGCGGAAACACCACCCACTGTGATAGGTCAGTATTTGTTATAGGCGACGTGTCGTTATAGTCGATTTCAGGGGTCGACGGTCGTCACCCGCATGGGTTCAAACGACGGTTGTGGTAAGACGTACTCAAGAAGTCGGCCAAAAAGGGCTGCGAGGAAGAAATTGTTAGCTAGCGATTCTTCTTCATGTAGTTGTGCCAGATGGTATCGCTGGGTGTGGCCAACAAGATGCGGCGACACGATTGCCGGATGAAGAAATATCGACGACCAGCTTGATTGAGCCTGCGGTGAATCCGGTCCATCGGACATGCTCAATTGCAAGTTCATGTCGAGACTGGAGTCGAGTATTTCCCATCGAAGCAAACATCGCGAGCGCGTGGCATTTGATGGCTGACCAGAGATTGCCATCGTGGCATCAAAAGATGAGATAAAAACTTACCGGCATGCCCAAAACCTTCTGTGGCTGCTCAGACATGGTGACGGCTGTGAAGGTATCCTTGAAAAAAAGAAAAAGGATTGAGGGGAGATTGAGGAGATGGAAGAGAAAGAAAGATGAGATGGAAGGAGGATCGAGAAGGAATTAAATTCTTCGCCGAGGGGGTGTGAGGTATTTGGGGGAGGAAAAAAAATTGCTGCGGATCTGGAGCAGAGGCGGTTTTGGGAGCGAATCTTCCCGGCTCGCGCTAAAGGGAGCTGGGACCCCCGGCCAACCAAGGCTAGCCAGCCTGCCTACCAGCCTTTAGAGCAACTCTCCACGGCAACAGCGCAGTAGAAGCCTGAGGCCGCAGCCTCGTCCAGGGGCGGGCAACAGCAAGTTTGTCTCCCAGATTGCCTTTCAGTGGCCAATGGGTGGGCTCTAAAAGTGGGTCACACCGCGCAAAAACCTGCGCCTATCCCAGCCCACCGACTGCGAGATGAAAGATGCCGGTTCACCCCGATTGTTTGTCGAGCGCCGAGACCTAGACCCGTCTTAGGGGGAGATGTGCATAGAGTTGAGAGTAATTAGGAGTAGGAAAAATGTGTAGCCTTGGGTAGAGGCTCTTGAGAGCCGTTTCTGCAAGAGAGAGATAGATTGCCATGTCACTCTACTGTGTGGGAGGCACTGTCGTAATCTTTGGGTGTTGCCTACCAATGACTGCATGGTTGACGAAATCAGAGATACCTGCCTGTGTGTTTACGACAAATTTCCTGGAAAAGTGTTTAGTTTCGCGTGCCGTTTGCTACATAGTCTGTTATTCTTGCTCAATCGCTTCAATTGCTCTTCTGATCCCAAGAAAGTACGAGTCAATAGCGGCAATTGGTCCCAATCGAAGTACTAAGGCAACACCATCCCTATCATTTGCTCTTTCTCTTCGTATCACAAGCTCTCGGTCCTGTTGTACCGAGTATCGTTGGAGCCTTCCCTGACTTCTGTCATCCATGTCCTCCTCCACAGTTGCCCACAGTATCCAATATCCACTATCCCACGTATCCCTCCCCCAATGCACCACGGAAGCCATGGCCCAGCAAACCCCTAGCAGGCACAGCTCCTGAAATAATCCTCCATTTAGCAGAGAGCTGGCAGCAAGTCCAGATTTTCAATGGCCGGATAGCACACCCATTCGCTGCCACCGTTCCTCACCGGGCACAGTGCGGCTGTTATCAACATTCGCCTCCTCCGATTGGCAAACCCTGGTAGCTGCCATCCAATTGATGTCTGAGGGTGTCTGAGTTATCTACAACTAGTTATATCCAAGACCTTTTTTTTTTTCTTCTCTTCCCCATTCTTTGCCAGACCAAACCATGTCCAATCAAAAGTCTCATTCCTTGCCTATCCCTGTCCCAGCTAGCCAACGTGTGTTCCTTGCAATGTAGCCTGTGCAACGGCCTCAGTAATTCCGGCTCATCCTCAGCAACCGGCGGTGGATACGAAATATCGAAATAAATATCAATTGAGATGGCTTCGGACGGACATGGGGAAAATTTCTGATGGCTCACTATCCATCCAGCGCTTCAGGGCCATTGGAATTAGGTTCCATATCCCGCGTCCTGGGTCCCCCTGGGCCCACCAGCGGCAAGGGAGTGAAGTCGAGCTAAAACGCTCTTCTCCGTCGTCAGCCTTCATCAGGGGGTTGAGGTTTGAGAAGGGATCTATGCATTGTCCTTGTCATTTTCTCTGCGTGCGGACTAGTGCCCATACTCCCCGAGCAACAACGTCTCTTTTGGCACCGTCAAATCACAATAAACGCAAAGCACCCTTTCAGCCGAGTTCCAAATCCCGCCACCACCACGCAGCCTCATTTCGTGTTCCCTGATGATGAGTCTCACACTCGGCAAGATACATGGCGCCATGGAACATGTACTCTGTACAGTATGAAGAAAAGCTAGACGTGATACGGTATACGTGTCGGCTAAGATCTACTGTATGCCACTATTTGGCCCATCTAGACGGGGCAGCGTTGACCCGAGTCAATGAATCCATTCAGTGGACGACTGACTCCTGCAATTACAATGTCGCTCCTGGAACATGCATCTGATGGTTGATGTCAGGACTTTGCAGTACACCGAACCCTACAGAGCAATCGGTCGATCTGTCCTGGAGCAATTGACCTATCGATGATTTACACCTTCAATCCACTCCCTGATCTCCTACTTCAAAGATTTTACCAGGTTGAACAAGATTAGGAGAGTGACACAGGTTTATACTATGTCACAGAATACCAACCTGTCCGTCCATGCTGTTGTATTGTCATTTTGTTGTACAGGCAATCGACTTTAACACAGGAGTCTTACTTTCGATTCTTATCAGGATCCATTTGCCCAGCGGGTTCGCTGTCCGCGCCGGCCATCCCTCGGATAACCGACATAGCCGCTTCAAGTTTATTCTAGGCCGAGCGGCTATCCTCTCAAGCCAAGGCGCGTTTCTTGCAGCCCAGGCCGGAATCTGGTAGACTATCTCAAAATCGAGGCTTTATTGCACGCAGACAATCAACACAACTCTTCGCTTCTGATGCTTGTATCTCTGCGATTCAAGTATACTACGGAGTACTATGTCCTTTGTCATAGGTAGCCAAATACCTACTGTGTTGATTAACCTGACATCAGTGGGCAATGGTACCATTGATACGTGTCTAAGCTTTTTATCTTATCGGTTTGGTTTGCAAAATTTTTGCCAAGTTCGGATGACATTCTTATTTTATCCGAAGCGCCGATAATGAACATGTGATCAAAGTTCGAGACTGTTTCCATCTTTATGATGTTTCATGAGGTCACGTGCAGATATCAGAAAATTTCAACCTACCTCCACGATAATAGATAAACAGGATGCTCATGGAAAGACGCCGTATCGATAGCCTATGTGGTAGCTACACAGATTCAGTCATGATATTGGTGAGCTGAGATGGTTTCGATTCCCCGAAATACCTCCCACTTAGTATGACGGGACAAAGTTGCCAACGTCAATCATTGAAAGTGTCCAGGTCGTTGAGTGCAGTTGTGTCTGTCCCAGCTACAGATCACTAGCTCTTGATCGGCTTGCATAATTGAGCCTCACTTCAACTAGAACCATATCACTGGCTGGTTGGACACTTTTGAAGTCGATACGCCAGAGTCGTCAACTGGGCAATGAGATTACCGAGAAAGCACCTGGAACTGGCTCGATGTTCTAATGTAATTGCAATGAACATGGACTTTGGTAACTAGGCATAGGAACTTTGTTTTCTGTTAAGTAAAGCCGAACTTGCTATCTTGCATTGACTTCGTTTTCGAGCATTGACTGTCAACTATAGACTTGTAGTCCTTCGACCTTCAGAGCTGGCCCAAGTGCCCCGACTTCAAGGGTAGGTAGGTATGTGTATAGATATATGTCCGTCTTAGACTGGTTTACGATCATACATAGCATTACATCTTTCTATCAATCTCTAGCCATGATTGTGATCAGTCGTTACTAGGTAACGTCAATGGAAAATGCCTCCAATCGTGCTCACACTGCAAGTATAGGAATGCATTATTGAAACATCCAGGCAAACGGCGTGCAAGCATCGGTGAAGCCATGGTTTATAGTTCAAGGCTGTGTCAGATCAAAGTCGACTGTACATGCACCGATTGAGGGCCTAATCGCCCTACCTCAGTGTATTGAGGCAATAGTCAGATGGAGACAACCTTCAAAGGATGTCACCGCACAAACTCCAACCTACGACGTCACCAGCAACAGGCCAAGGTCACAGTCGTGCAAGATGGCACGAGTACTTGGTCGTTTTTGAAGATCTTTCATTCCGTTGCCACGTATGCTAAAGCAATTCCGTCCCAATGCTATTCCGAGCATGAAAAGCGTCCATAACCAGGCTTTTATTTCGCCTTGCAACACCCTCCGACCATGTGGTCTGTCTGTCGTCCAGGCCACCCAGACGCAAAATCGTGAGACTTCGTTCTTTTCGTTTATTGCACTTAGTCTGAGGCACCGACGGCACGGGCTGTGAGGGGTATGTTAGCAAGGTGTGTCCTTTTTCGAGCCTCCAATTTTTTGAGCAAAGGGCGTGCATACTGTAGATCTTCATCTTGCTGTGGGTGACAACAGGCTTGATCATGCCCTTCTCCTCGAGGTCCTGGAGGCACTGTCGTGCCAAAGAGCCGTTGATCTTCATTCGGTCGACGAGAGTGGCGACGGTCACCAGGCGGTAGGACTGGACATCCTTGTAGAGCTTCTCGGAGGTGGTCTTGTCGAGAATGACGGCGTGCTGGGCCTTGTCCTTGACCTTGCCCTTAGACCTTTGGAGAAAGCGTGAGTCTTTTTATTTATTTATATCGACAACGACAGAGGTTCGTCAGGTACATACCACTTCTTCTTTTGCTTCTTAGCTCCAGCAGCGGGGGCCTGGTAACAATGTCAATATTCGGTTCGTCGTCGCCGTGGCTCATGAGGTCGTTGAAAAACATACCATTTTGTCTGATATGTGCTGTCGTCGACGGAATGTGGAAGACAGGAAATCCGATGGGAGATGTGGTGTTGCGATCCTGAAAATGACCCTCCCACTTGACCCAGCCGAAAGTTCGCCAGCCGAAGTTCGCCCAGGGCAGCCGAGCCCTAAGATTTTGGGAGTGTGAGGGTACGTACCCGTTTTTCGAGAGCCCTGATTCGCTCGGTGGGCCACCACCAAAATTTCGAATCTCTCCTGCCCAAGCCCACCTTCAACTTCAACGAAAATAACCATCTCGACATCCGCAATACTAACCGCACCGTCAGTCCCGGAACCCATCGACTGCAAATCGCAAACATGTCTGACGCCGGCGAGATCGAGGTCGAGAACTCCGCCCTCTACGAGGTGCTCCCCAAGGACGTTGTCAAGGAGGTTGGCAATGTCAAGCTCTTCAACAAGTGGGACTACGATGTCGAGGTCCGCGACATCTCCCTGACGTACGTTTTGACATGTTGCGAATACCCTCAGGTGGACGAGATGCTGATGGACTCCCCGCGATAGTGACTATATTTCCCTGCGAAACCCCGTCTACGTCACTCACACCGCCGGCCGATATGCCACCAAGCGATTCCGCAAGGCCAACTGCCCCATCATTGAGCGATTGACCAACTCGCTCATGATGCACGGCCGCAACAACGGAAAGAAGCTCATGGCTGTCCGAATTGTTGCTCACGCTTTCGAGATCGTACGTTGAGAACCAACCCTACCCTTTGCCCCAAATTCGCACACAAAAGTTTCGAGCAGCCGACCCATGTCTATGAGCGAAACACCACAACCAAAAAATCCCGTTGCTAACACTTTAAATCCAGATCCACCTCATGACCGACCAGAACCCCATCCAGGTCGCTGTTGACGCCATTGTCAACTGCGGTCCCCGCGAAGACTCTACCCGAATTGGTTCCGCCGGTACCGTCCGAAGACAAGCCGTTGATGTCTCCCCTCTCCGAAGAGTCAACCAGGCCATCGCTCTCCTCACCACTGGTGCCCGCGAGGCCTCTTTCCGCAACGTCAAGTCCATCGCTGAGTGCCTTGCCGAGGAGCTGATCAACGCTGCCAAGGGTTCCAGCAACTCTTACGCTATCAAGAAGAAGGACGAGTTGGAGCGTGTCGCCAAGAGCAACCGATAAAAGGTGCCATGGCGGATTCATGAACTGGAGTGGTTGCGGCTTTGGCGTGTTCCGGCATCTTTCAGAATTGCATTTTGCGTTCATCGGGATTGGGGAACGCGGCTATGGATTTGTGTTAGGTGGCTCTAGAGTCTCAATAAAAAAAAGTCGGGCTCTCTCAGAGTTGAAATGAAAAATAATGTCTCCAACTATCTGTCTTGTGTGTGTTGTGTCATGGGTGTGTATGGGTTGGTAATTCAAGGACCAAATCGAAATTGTCATTTATATCGCCATAGATATACAATGTCCCCCATGACCTTTGCCTCTTTATCGAATCCGGGTATCTTGTTAGTTGTGCCAGTCGTTCAATAGCTGAAAACATGCTCGATTCCCGCTGCAACTAAATGCGCATCCCCTTCCTTTCTATTTCAATCCGCTTCCACATGCCGACATGAGGAATACCCTCCTCCTCCCAGGCGCCCATTTCCTCGTCAACCTCGAACCCCCATTTCTTCCATACTTGGACGACAGCCTTTTGCGCGTGCGCGCATACCAGGCCGCTCCAGCTTGGTATGTCCTTCTCGCTTGTCGCACCTGTGCTTTCTAGGCCGAACTCTTTGATGCTCGGGTCGAAGTATGTGGAATTGTCCTTGAGCCAGGCGAGGACTGTGTTGACGAGCAAGCCGGCAATGCGATGACCTCGAAACTCCTTGACTACTGCCAGTCGGCCGAGCTTGACGTAGGGCTCCTTTCCATTGTGGAAACTGGTCGGACGGTCCATGACAAACTTTGTGGGCTCCTCCGCTGTTGGTGTATCCTCACCGTTGTCATGTTCGGCGATGTCAGGCTCACCGTCCTTGTTGGGCTCGCTGCCGTTGCCCTGCAGCTCTCCGTTCCAGTATTTCCCTCCGTTGACCGGGTGTGTGTCGTGAGGGAAGGGGACGAGCCGTATCGTGCCGATAGGTGTCTTTCGCGTCACACTCTTACGCGGCTGTATCAGATTGTCGTGCTCGTCACGGACTTCGAGCTGCTCCGACTTGTTTACACTCGCATAGACGATCCAGTGGCAGCAGCGCGGGTCATCGGCGTCGAACTCATTTTCCGCCGCGACCTTTTGCTCCTTGACAAAAACTTTTTGGCGAACCTCCATAGCATCGAGGAAGGGCTCTGGGATGGAAGGGGGCTGCTCTTCTAGTGGCGCACCTATTTGGAAGCCCTCGAGCTTACTAGGCCCGAGGAAAACGATAAAGGGCGTGGCCATGGCCGTCTTGTCGTATTATTGCTATCTGAGAAGGAGAAACAATTTGTTGTAGAAGAAAGATTCAGGACTGGAAAATTGCGTCCCTTTGCAGTAGGGTGGGGGGAGGGGAGTTGAGGGTAAGGCACGATGCGATAGTAAGTAACAAGTCTAGCTTGCAAGGGTCTGGTTAGCATTGACGACAGAATGAAGTCACTGTGGAAATGAGAAGATGAAGAGGATTATCGTGCATGTGTAAAAGGATGCTAGAGAAATTTCCGCTCTTGGGTGAGAGAGAAAGATACGAAAGTCAAGTACTGGGCGTGTGAATGATGACAACGGTGAGTGATTGCGCCTTTCAGAGGTATCTCTCGGAAAGTGATGTCAGCAGCCGCACGAGGGACAGTTTGTATTGATTGTCGGGCCTATCACTCGTTTTGTATTTTAGCAAGCCAATGATTGATATTGATAGCATTCGCAGCCCGTGGGTATATAATCTCACACAGAGAGAGCTGCTGAATCACTAGGTGAATGAAAATTGTTCAGTAAAATCAACATAAGAAAGAGACCCTTGAGTAACTTGTACGGTAAATAATAATAATTTTTTTTGCTAAGTGTGGAAAAAATAGAGAAAGACGTTAGATGTTCCCCTCTATAATATCCGGCCCAAATGTTGATCTTGATGTGGGCCTGGGGCCATTCACATACGTAGTACAGACCACATGGCCGTTTTGTTAAGCTTATATGGTTCCACCAAAACTTGTCGTATCAACAATTGACTTACACCAACCATCACCCAAGTTGAAAGATACACACTAGCCAGGTTACAAGAGAATAGTATAATAATACCTGCTGATAAGCTCATCTCTTCCAATGCCCTGTGTTTCCATAACTGCTACCACACACTACCTCACAACACAGCCTTGGCCAAGTTGTTGTCAAAGTTGGAATCCTTGAATGGCACATTGGCAGATCCAAAGTCGGTATCAGTCAATGCCGTCTGGGCAGCAGGAGTCAAGCTCTCCCATGCAATGAGCGGCTGGTGACCACCCTTGGCCGTGGTGAATATCATCTGGTGGTTGAGGGGCCAGTTGCTGATGTATCCCACCAGAGGACTATCGCCAGACAGAGTGACCTGGGTGCTGGTTTCGTAGTTACCATGGCCCGAGACTGACATACCGACAATGCTTGCAGATGCGTCCTCGCTGGATAGCCATACGACGACGTTCTCCCAGTCGTGGCGATGTCCTAATCCCGCCGAGGGAGAGTCTTTGGGCATGTACCACGAGTACATGATGGCATAACGGCCATCATATGACTTGCCGCGGACATAGACCTGTCCAGTGCTACTACTGCATCCACCGTTGGAAGAGCCCGAGGTTGCCAGCCCGCCACTTGATCAATGGTCAGTATGAGGCAGAAGACAGTAGGGCAGAATGGAGTTCTTACCCTGTGTTTCCAAGTGCATCGACGGCTGGGAAAGGAACGCATCCACTAAAGATCTTGAGGAATGGCTTGTGCTTTAGGAAGAGTGAGCCTGCAGTGGTTGAAGGGACAGCTTCTTCGAATCCGACAATAACGTTGTGGCCGAGTACATCCCGTTGCTCAATGGCGGCGCCAGATACGACCGTGACCGCGAGGGTCAGGCCCGAGATGATGCGAGTAAGGGCAACCATGTTGAAGATGGTGTTTCTCAGCGATGGTCCGGGTTGGGCTTTGTAGCTGTAGCTCTCGTGTCTTGTGTCTTGGAGCCGGACAGCTTAAGGGCCGAGAAACCACTGCTTTATACTACGCAGTAACACATAGTCCTTCCCCTCAACTCTACTTTTGCCATCGGACCCTGAACATCACGAGGCACTATATGGCATTTGGATTGGTGAATTGTTAATAGCTTCCTGGGGCAGTTGGCTGATGTCCGTTATTAGTTCCCTGATTGGAGACCGAAGAGCCATGACCACAATGTAACGGGCTGGATGTGGGGGGTTTGTATAGCATGGAGTAATTTATAGCTGTCATTGCGCTTGTAGCGGTATATTCATGTGAATTTTGGTGCGAGACCGGCCTCGTGGGGGTTATGTTGAGGTTCTGGTCCTTACCGAGTTGACTGATGAATTGACGGATAGTCCACGTGAACGGATGACATTAACTTCATTCTTTTCGTCGAGTATCCCAGTCCTCCGAGAGTATTATAGCAAGCATGATCATGACTAGAAGATTGTCAGTTGAGCATGAACTAGTGATCAGTTGTGAATGTTGAAGTACCGGTATGATATACTAGGTGGGTTGGGGTTAGGCCAGGGAGTTGGCGAGTATGAAATCTCAAGTCCGTACTATAGGGTATCCGGTTCCAAATTGTACTGTGGGAACAAAAAGACTGAGCAAGGAGTGATATAAATGCCCGTGTTATATTTTGATTCAAATCAACACGGTGCTGATGTTTTTGGCATCATTAATATCTGAGCAGTTTGTTGTTCGGTTGGTCGGTTGGCCTGCTAAAAGAAAAAGAAGAAGAAAAAAAAAGTTGAATCGTACCAGGGCAGACAGTCAAGTGTATTTAGCCTGACCTCGACACGGGACGTTATGTACACTGTCGACCACAACACTATGGTGGGTAAGCGTGTAATGCACGTCTAGGTGAAACAACGCAAATGTCGTCAAGACATCGATTGTGGCCAAACGCCAAAACGCACAGCCTGGGTCTGACGCAAGGACGTGTGTGTGATGGAATTCTCAATGTCTCTGAAACTGGATGACAAACGCCATTCGAATTCCAGCCACGGACTGGCTTCATACCAGAGTGTAGAAGGGAGACAGTGAAAAGCATTAGTGTTGGAAGAGGGATAGTTCAGACACGACACCCCTCTCTCTCCCTTGTAAAGTCAATATGTAGTTAAACCCTTGCATAATATGATGCATGGGCTGGGGGACAGTTGTAGACCCGCTTTTACAATTCACTCGGCCGACATGCCGGATTGGATATTTACATAGGTAGTAATAGGTTGAAGAGGTAATAGTCAAGTCCAGTGATATTGGTGTTGATTCTACCAGCGGTCCAGCAATCCAGCAATCGTTGAGGTTCAAGGTCATTCCTTGGTGTAAACAACACCATTGGAAATGCAGTATGCGCCTAGAAAAGACCATGTCTCAGTTGGTCAATGTGCTGTATCTGTAGCCTATCCTCATGGAGAGAGCAACTTTGAACCTCGAGTCGAAGTGAAGCTCCAAAAAAAAAAAAAAAGCCAGAGAATAATCAAGAGCATACGAAAACCTCCAAGGATGATTCTTATCGCTATCATCTGTTAAGGTATCATCGTTTGCCCCCTTGTGACGCATCAATAGGGCGCATCGACCAACAAACGGGCCGTGACGCCGCCGACAGGAGGTGCATATCAACGTTACAGTGGGCTATAGGTAGCTCATGAGTGCTATGTTCTATAACCCTGAAATGGTATTATTAACGTACCTACACAATGGGTTGTACTTGTTGGCTCACAGCAAGTATCTACAAATATTCGACCTTCACACCCCATATGCTAACACTTTGGTTGCATCAATAACAGCATAACGCAGGTACGAAACTCTGCAACACTACTGCGTGTACTGCTAGTTAATTACGACGTTAGTGCACCATACCACGTGTGTACCTGTCATATCCTGGTTTTTTGATCGTTGTTGGTCATTCACCCATGATGAAATTTATCCCTCCTCATTCTATCTGGACGAGATATCAATGGTGGACTGGTTTCAAGCAACAATATGTTGATAAAACAGTACTCAATATTATGTATCCAAACAAATAAACGTATATGGTATGCCATTTCTCACATTAAAGAACCATCCTCCTCCCTTTTCTTTAGTCCCGTCTAAACCAAGAAGCCGCATTTCAAAGCCTCCCTTATGACTTGCTCTTGATCTCTCCCTTTTCGTAGTTGTAGGAATTCAATGGTATTAAGAACATCAATTCCACTAATCCACACTCCAGAGAAAGACTGAAGTTCCCCCCCTTGTGGTAGGAGGTACATTGAGTAGTTAGATGGTACGAGGTCGTTTGCTTCAGGGGTTCAAATTTAAGCCTACCAACTCTGCACCGTAGGTCAATGTACTATTGCTAAGCGTCCCCTACTACCTGTACTTTAGGCACTGGGCTGGCTGGCTATTAACATTAGCTGGTCACTTTTTTTGGTCAACTTCTGGTAATATTCATTCACCCTTGACTAAACTCCCCCGTAATATCCTATCCTTGGGATTGCCCTTTTGATATTTCTTCCTCTTGTCATTCCTTTCTCGTTCTTGTGCTTTGCACCTCAAGATCTACACTACGTAGTACATACTGCGTCAAACTCGACTAATTTAATCATACCCATCGCATTGGGCTTTTCTTCAGACGTTCCGCCCTCGCGCAAATTCACCACCGCATACCCCCCTCCATCAATCTCCCACCACCAAACACGCCTCCGACCCTTTGTCGACACTTGGTCTTGATGCCTTTGCGGACGTACAATCCGGTGCACTTCCAAGCCCGGCTCGTCTCTACCCCGAAGTCGTAAACCTTTTCGCCTTTATTTAGTCTCATCGATCGGTTGATCATCTCCAAGCACCGCCCAAGCTGCCACTTCAGTCAAGCTTGTTGGGTCTTGCAGATCGATCGCGCGACGACTTCAACAACCTCTTTTTTCTCTCCACCACGGTAAATCTCGTCGGTAAACCACACCCCCGAAAAATAAGACATACACAAGAAAAGACGACGAACCTCATCAGGGCAGCCATCTACGTTCTTCAATGCCCTGGCACCCTCTCCCCCGCATCGCGTTCGCCGTTGCGACTTATCCATTTCCTGCCTCTAGCCCGGCCGACCTCCCCCTCGAAATCGGCGATGAGCTCTACATCATCGAGGAAACGCCAGACGCCAACTGGCTGCGCGGCTACCTCGTAGCACCTCCCAGTCTGTTGGCCGGTCTGACCTCGGTCAAAGGCCAGACTCTTGAGGCTCGTGTGTTTAGCGGCATCTTTCCTCGGAGTTGTGTCGAAGTTCGCGAAATGCTTGGAGAGCCTGAGGACGGCGACGACAACGAAGATGGAACGAGCGACGTCCCTCGCGCAAGCGATTCTGCCAAGAGCGGCGTCACTAGTGTATCTGAACGGACAAGAAGGAAAGAAGCAGACCGCCTGACAGGCTCGAGTAAAGGCGGCCCGAGGCCCCCCTTAAAGGACCTCCCGAACGGCACTCTTGGAACGTTGTCAATCCCCATCAAGCGAGACCCCGACGCACCACGCCCTGCTGCGCCTGTACCGATGCTCAAGATTGGCGATGAGACCCCAACCTCAGAGTCAGAACCTTTGATTGACGAAATCGCTTCTTGCTTGAGGGAATGGCATTCCACCAACCTACACCAGCTTCTCCTTTCTCGACAGTACAGCCGCCTAGATCAACTCTCCCAGCTCATCGCTGGGCTGAACCTGCATCGCCAGCAATATCTGTATAATGTACTCACAGCGCACGAATACGACCGGCTACGTGAAAAGACTGTCTGGGATTTGGTCAGGGTGAATAAACTATGCGGCGGAGAAGTTATTGTTCGGGATCCCGAGGCTCGTGGTCGTGTTTTGACGGCCGACGACTGTATCGTCAAGGTCACCAAGTTGCAATCTGTCATGAGCGTGCTTGATGACCCTCCCCAGCCCAGTATGGAACTGACTGCTGTGCACCATCTTCTGGTCGACATTAAGGGTTTCGCAGGAGCATCCACCGAGGAAACCGCCCTCGTATTTTACCTCGTCAGCAAACCACAGCATGGGCAGCCAATCAACCTCTCCGAGTGCTTCTCCATCAGGATACCTGCCGGGGGTAACATTGGCGATTTGAACAAGAATGCCCAGACCAAGACTCTCTTTACCGACTTATCCTCACAAGACATTGGCGATGTGCCCTCTGCAGAGTCGGAGCTCTTTCTCATCGTCAGAGTTCTGGCCGTGCAGCAAATCCTCCCACTGAAGCCGCCCCCGCAATCAGGAACTGCTCCCACGAACCACTACACAAGAGATACTGCAAAGCCAACCTCATCAGGCGGGAAGACGTCCAGGAGAAGTATGATGTGGGGAGGCAAGAGCTCACGGCCATCTTTCTCCCGGGGTTCTCCAAGTCCAAGGATGGACTCGCTTGCCGAACAGCTCGTCGATCGACCGGCAACTAACGGTCTAGGCAGCCGAGATGACCAGGGTCCCCCGAGCACAGCAGGATCGAGGAGCGGTGCGTTGCCGGACAGCGTCCAGACAGCGGATCATGCTATCGGAGTGGGCGTCTTGCGTATGAATTCGATCATGAAGCAGGATGAGGAGGTTGATCATCTGGTCAGCATCTGGTCGACATCATCAAGGCATGCTGGCGAAAAGGAGCCAAGCGACGATGACTGGGAACCTTTGGTGAAGGAACTCCTCAACAGCCCTACAGGACACTACGAGAAGTCACGGAGAGGGGAGCGACTACAACTACAACTCAAGGGTTTTAATCACACCGACGCAGATGCGCTCATCAAATCTACACCTACGCTGCTCTCAGGCGTGTCCAAAACGAGCAAGATGGGCTTCTCGGGCGCACCGACCAAACCACGATCGGATATCTACATAACTCTCAATGACGCTGCACTGGGAAAGCAGAACCTACTATCGCGTTTTGGTGGAAGTGCTACAGCTATGCCGACCAGCCTCCACGGAAGCAACTTTCAGGTGACGATGGAGGTCAGAAAGGCTTTCGGGGGCCGAATCGAGAACTGCATCTTTACGTCCTCTAATTCCGAAGGGCTGAGCACCTTTAAATCGACAGCAGCGGACAGGGGCGAGCCTTGGAACCAGACCCTCCGGCTTTCGCTGTCCCCGAACGACGTCGCCGGTGCCCACGTTGTAATGTTTCTCTCAGACATGCCAAACCCCCCCTTCGCCGTCGCTCACATTCCTTTATGGGAGAATGAAGCATTCGTCCGTGACGGTTCCCATGGCCTCTTGCTCTATAGAATAGACGAGAACACATCGACCGCACAACCTGTCCCCGGCGGAAAGGGAGGATATCTGTCGCTTCAGTGGAGCCCCCGAGGCAGGGACGAGCACTCGGCGGAGGTTACTGGTCCTCTGGCGGTTCTCCGTGTTGACACCTACCTCTGCAGCACGCGGTTCTCACAAGACAGGGCAATTCTTGGACTTTTGAAATGGAGAGACCTCCCGCGAGAGAGTGTTCCCACGGTGCTGAGGCAGCTGATGTTTGTACCGGAGATCGAGGTGGTCAAGCTGCTGAGCGATGTTCTGGATGGACTCTTTGGGATTCTCGTCGAGTATTCTGGTAGCCATGAGTTCGAGGACCTGGTATTTACCGCGTTGGTACGAGTGCTGGGTATTGTGCACGACCGCAGATTCAACCTCGGCCCGCTCGTGGACCAGTATGCCGAGAAGCAGTTTAACTATCCCTTTGCTACTCCATGCCTGATGCGATCGTTCACCAGGCTTCTTCAGAATCCGACCGAGCCCGAGACCGCTCGGAAGCTACGGGCTACTTTCAAGGTTGTCAAGCACATCCTCAAGTTCATCACCCATGCGAGAGGCCAGCAGAAGGAAAAGGAGGCTGGAATAGGAATCACCTCCAATGCAACAGGCTTCACGCGCGATCTTCGGTCCATTTTCAAGGCTCTTGACGCCATGATGCGGAACAACGTCCCCTCGCTTGTCGGCAGCCAGACATTGGCTGTGCAGCACTTTCACACCTGGCTACCGGAGCTTGCGGGCTTGTTGACAACCGAGGAGATCTTGCACATCGCCATCGACTTTATGGATTCTTGTACGGAGGTCAAGGGCAAACTGATTCTTTACAAACTGGTGTTGGTCATCAATTACGCCAAGCTGGATCTGTTCGCCCACCCCGAACAAAGGTCGGCGCTCAGCACCAACACAGTCCGATGGATAACGCCTCACTGGGGACATACCGATCATGTCACCGACCAGTGGAAGGACCAGACTCGCCTCTGCTGCTCGGTGCTGGCCAGTCAGATCGACTATCTTGGATCAGAAATTCCCGACCACATCCCCAAAATCATCGACTCTTACCTTGCCATCCTGGCAGCGCCTCGAAAACCGAGAGATAAGCTCTCTCTCTTGTTCCCCGCATCCTACCCATTTCCCACCAAGCCGACCACCGAAGATGTTCAATTCGATGAGGCCCTGATAGAGCTCTCTGCTGTCTTGTCTGCAATCTCAAACTCACCCTCGGGCATGCAACTGGAACTGGCCGAGGATGATCTTGCCACTCTCTTGGAGAACCTTTTACGAGTGCACATGAGCATTCTCAGAGGGGAAGCGTATCCCCCAGAGTGGTTAAGCGTGCACATCCACCATCACAAGTCGACCATGCGCACTCTTCAGGACTTGGCTGGCACGATGTTGGATTCGTTCCTCCCAGACCCGGATGACGCTGAGAGCTTCAACACCGAGCTGTGGAAGCTCTTTTTCACCACCCTTCTCAAGCTGGTCGGCAGCACATCTTTGGCCCTCGAGACATTTCCTGAACAGAAGAGGAGAGCAGTATGGAAGATCGCTGGCGATGTCAGAGAGCACGGCGCTGAACTTCTGCGCCGGACCTGGGAGGCTATTGGATGGGAGACCACCCCCGAAGAGAGGAGCAAGTATAGCCTCTCCAAGATGGGAGGGTACCAAGTCCAATATGTGCCAACGCTCGTCGGACCGATCGTTGAGCTCTGTCTCAGCGTCCATGAAGGGCTCCGCAGGATGGCAGTCGAGGTCCTCCAAACGATGGTTGTTAGCGAGTGGACTCTTAGTGAGGATCTGCTGGTTATCCAGACGGAGACGATTGATCGTCTTGATCTGTTCTTCAAAGAGAAGCCCCTGACCGAAAGCATATTGCAGAAGCTATTCATTGGCGAGTTGCTGGAGCGATTTGAGCCTCTCTCGACGGCGGATGATCCGCTGTATGGCTCTCTGCGAGATTTTGTCGGCACCATCGACGAGTTCCTCGACCTTCTAGTCGCTGTTCACGGTAGTGATGATGACGGCGAGGCGTCTCATCTCATCAACCGGCTGCGGCTGATGGAGTTTCTACGGGACATGCAAAAGGAAGAGATCTTTGTCCGCTACGTTCACCAGCTGGCTGACTTGCAGGCCGAGTCGAGGAACCACACCGAGTCCGGCCTGGCACTGCGTCTTCATGCTGATCTGTACGAGTGGGATCCCACGAGCCAGACGCCTGCCCTGCCTGATCCTGAATTCCCTGCCCAGTCGCAATTTGAACGCAAGGAGAGAATCTACTTCGACATGATCAAGCACTTTGAGGAGGGAGAATCTTGGAGCAATGCCCTCACAGCCTACAAGGAGCTGCGGGTGCAGTATGAGACCAACGTCTTCGACTTTGCCAAGCTTGCTAGGACCGAGCGGGCGATTGCGACAATCTACGAGACCATCTCCAAGAGCGACAAGCTCGTTCCGAAGTACTTCAGGGTCATCTACAAAGGGCTGGGCTTCCCTGCTAGTCTACGCGACAAGGAGTTTGTCTATGAAGGGTCTCCCACCGAGCGAGCCTCTGCGTTCACTGACCGCATGCAAGAGCAATATCCTGCAGCGCAGATCGTCACCGGAGGTGATGTGGATGATGTCGAGGGACAGTTCCTTGTCATCTCTGCAGTTACTCCCCATCGTGATCTTGACCACCACGTCTTCCAGCGGGCCCGTGTACCGCAAGTAATTAGAGACTTCTTGCTCTCCTCCCACCCTCAGTTCTTTTCCATCTCAACACGACGAAGCACTTCTGGCCCTGTGCAGGATCACTTTGCCGAGAAGTTGCTCTTCACAACGGCAGACCCATTCCCCACGATCCTACGGCGTAGCGAGATTGTCGACACGCAGGTTATCATACTCAACTCACATGAGACGGCCCTGGAGCGCATCGTGCGCAAGACACAAGAGATGACGGTCCTCGAACGTCGCGTTGCGGATGGCGACAATGATAATGCGCAGCTGCTCTTGGATGCTGTGAGCATATCCATCAACCCTGTCTCACAGAGCAGTGTTGTCGCCTATCGTCAACTGCTACCACAGCCTAGGCAGGTGAAAGAAGACGATGACGACGAAGAGGAGGAAGAGGAAGAGGAAGAGGAAGAGGATGAGGTTGGAGTCGCATTATCGCCTCGGAACAGCGCGATCAAGATGGCTCTCGTTGATCATGCCATCATGATCAAGAGATGCCTGGCCATGTTTTCTCGAAGTTCCAACGAGCTCCTCAGCCAGAAACACGAGGAGCTCCAGAGATGTAAGTCCAAACACACCAAGACATATCTTAAACATCACTGACAAGACATGTAGACTTTGAGAGCACGTTTGCTCCCGAAATTGCCCACTTTGCACCTCCTCAACCACAGCGCGAGCAGGCCGCCACGCCTTCGCCAACATGGAGACGATCCAACCCTGCATCAGAGACCAGCCCGAAAGGAACTACCGTTAACGGCGTTGTTACCGAAGAAGCATCAGTTATCCAACCGGTCTCGGTGCGTCAACGCGGCACACGGCTCAGCTTCCTCGGCGGCAAGAAGAAGGAGCCCGATCTGCCAACCGAAGTCGAGGAACCCGCCGGAGATGCAGAGACGGCCAGCAGCCATAGCCCAAGCCTAAGCCGCACCCAGAGCAGAGACAACCACCGACGCAGCTTCTTCCGTACGCAGTCTCTGGATGAGAACGCCCCCGAGTCTCCCGGCGGCTTCGGCAGTAGAGGCAGCTTCGAGCAGATAGGCGGCAGCGGCGACAACAATGCGGCAGACAATAGATCAGCCGGCCTTGTCGGAAAGAAGAACAGCGTGCGCAAGAGGTTCAGCATGCTTAAGCTCGGCCGCAAGGGCAGCAAGGGCAATGACATGATGGGAAGCCTGGATGAGGAGTAGGACTACTTCCGGGCGTACTTTGGACGGTACAACGTTGACTTTGATAACTCGTGTCCTGGTCCTTCGGAGCGTCGTCGACGTCGCTTTTAACCATCTCCTTTGACAAGAAGAACCCCCTCCCCCCTTCCGTTTTCCCCTATCATTTTCCCCTATCATTTTCTGTTCATGCACTTGTTTGCATATACCTTGTCACGAGCGACTGGTCCTCATTTCTCCAACATGCAAGAGGAGGCGAGGCCACAAGATCATCCCGTCACTACACGGCGTGACGAAAGAACACCAGAAAGAAATTCCCAATTCTTGTTATCTATTTGTTTTTCGATTGATACCTTTGCCAGCCCTGTCCTCGGATGATATAGAGAGAGGGAAAAGAGTGGGCTGGTTACTTTGTTTTGTTCCTCTCTTTTCTTTTACATTCCCCTTGTCGGCTTACCCCCTGCTGTTCTGATTCCTCTCTTAACATATTGTTTTCTTCCAAAGAAAAAGGTTGTTTGTTGCCTGTTGCTGTTTCATGTAGCTTGGTGTTCTGGATAACATAAGTTGTGTTTGTTCGCATTATCGCCTCCCGTGAGATAGAGAAAGAGAAAGAATTGGGAGGAAGGAAGTTTATTCTATATAGCATACTTTTGTAAAACCTTTTACCCTTCAGCAGCTTCGTCTGCTCTGATTGGGTTGACTCCTCAAGTATATTGCTTTCAAGGAAGATTGGAATCTTTGCGTAAACATATTGTCAACATGGAACAGTCACTGCGCTCGCTACAATTCTTGCTTGAGTGCCACCTAAATATCATGGAAGCTTGTTCTTCACTATTTGCCTTCTGTCTCGCACTCTTGGAATGAGCATCATCATTGTTCATGATCATGTACAAAACGGAAAATCAAGGGTAGCAACCCCAGTAAATCAATCCCTAGCACTTGATCCATTTAATCACCCCTGAAACTCCAAAACATGGCCATAATCTTAATGCCATGCGAAAACGTGCCCCATACGCAGCCTTCCGACTAGACGTATTCGCAAGTCACCGTGTTATATCGCTGGTCTGTAGAACGTATCAGTATAGCACGAGAAAGAACAAAAACTTGCGTAAACTTACTGTTGTATAAGAGAGTGTAAGTTGTCGACGCCGAGAGGTAGACAGCCTCAATCTTGCAGCTTAGCTCATAGTACCACTGGCCATCCGCACCTTGTCGACGAGCCAGAAGGTTCTCGGGGATGTGGCTGACATCGGCCTCGACGTGTGATAAAAGCTTGACGTTGTCATCGCGCGTGACGGGAGCATCCCGGGTCGTCTGGTCGCTGTAAATAGTCATTTTGATCTTACGAATGCGACCCTGGCTGACGAGGCCGGTCCAGACGAAGGAAGTAAAGAACGGCTCATTCTCCGACACCTGGTCGCCCTGTTCGACTTGTCAGATAAAGCGACCCAACTCAAGCATGTATTTTACTCACTCTTTGGATGAACCACTCCATGGCGTGAACTTTGTAGCAACCATCCAGGCCACACCAATGCCTCTTATGCTTCAGACCAGCGTGCACCTTTTCATCGAACCGTGACCGCCACTCTGTACCGTAATGCTTACGAGCCTTGCGGTTCTTCACCTTGACTAGCGTAAACTGATCCGAACAATTCGACAAACCCTTGAGAACAGCCCCGTGACACACGGCGAGCCAAGCGTTGGGGGGTTGCATAATCTGAATCTTCTTGTCGACCGCATTTCGAAGTCGTTCCTTGAGGTAGTTGGATGCACCGAAACCACCAACAAGGAGAATAGCTCGAATGGGGACGTTGCTGGACGATATCTGGTCCTTGACGAGTCTGATGACCTCGAGTACAACAGGCTCAAAGATAGTTTGCAGATCAGAGGCCTTGAGAGCAAAGCGACCACGGCTAATACCCAGCGCTTTATTGTTGGCTAGACCCGGAACTGGGATATTGTAGGTCTCGTCTGGGGAAGCGTTGAGAGCGAACTGGCGTTTGACCTGTAGCACTTTTAGTATAAACACGACTCAAAAGGTTGACTAACTGACCTTTTTCTCAAACACCTCCATGGCTTCGGCCATGACCTCATCGTCAAAGTCTTCTTCCTTACCAAGCTTAGCTTTGAGGTACCTGGCGAACCGCATATTCAAAAACGTGGAACCACAGAGGGCTCCGGATCCCGGGGCGGCTTCCTGCACCTCGAGAATGGGTTTGAGGCCCATGATTGTGTAGCTAATCAGATCGACTGTACCACCACCGGCGTCAACGACGACGACTGTATCCCCAACCTTGAGTCCATGAGGGTCTAGGCCGTGAAGAGCGTAAATAGCGGCAGCTTCAGGTTCCGAGACGAGATGAACAGGTTGCTTGGAGGATGAGAAAGCGGACGACTTTTGGCAAGCTTTCTTAGTCCTGTCTTTGGCCAAATCTGACCAAATGGCAGGGACTGTAATCACCACCTCCATGGGGGTGCTTTTCACAATACTTTCGCCGAGCTTCTCACGAAGAGTGTAGAGTAGATGATCGCCGAGCTGGGAGAGATAGTCGGAAACAAGCTTGTCAACATCACGGCCGCCTCGAGCACCCTCGGCACCCACAGCTTGGCCCATCGATTGGAGCGAGGGATCAAGGTCACTACACATATTAGCCGAGAAAAGGTCAACATGATTAAGTATACTTACAGCTTGAACCACTCAATCACTTCCTCTTGAGGCGCTGTGATGGGAATGGAAAACCCCCACTGGATATCGTTTCCATTGTAACGAAGCTTGGTTGGTACTTTGTCGCTCGATTCGCCTTCTCTGATAGTCTTGCTGACAGGCCATCTGCAAAACTTTTAGCTACAGATTGTTGTGGAAGATGGGAACTGAGCACTGAGAATCCAGGGAAGACGAACGTTGTAATAGCAGTCCTTCTATCGGGTCGAGAGGTTTCGGCCCAGGCTACTCCGGAATAAGTCGTACCAAAATCGATACCCACGATGATCTTTCGGTCTGTGATGTTGAGCTTGTCAAAATCCATCTTGAATGATTTGAGGCTGGACCAGCATCGATCGGCTCTGGTAAAGGAAGCGAATGATCGACACTATGTGTCTGTTGTGAATAGGTTTCTGGGTCGAGAGAAAGATGATGATATAGTATATTATCGAGCAAGGTTTGTTATATTTATCCAGTCGTAGTCGGACAATACAGTTGATGGGAGAGGAAGAGGAAAGGAAGGTGACGCGAAACTGTTTCAGGTCAAAAATGTTTTGTGGCATTTGTAGCTTTACATAGCTACATAGCGAGGCAGCACCAGAAATGAATGATAGGCGGATTGATAAACTCGGTCACTCTTTCCAGATGCTTGGGATTTGTCCTGCCTTCCAGGTTGTGTGCAGGTAGTAGAGGTACCTC
This sequence comes from Fusarium domesticum, assembly GCA_013618395.1. Lineage (NCBI taxonomy): Eukaryota > Fungi > Ascomycota > Sordariomycetes > Hypocreales > Nectriaceae > Fusarium > Fusarium domesticum. The sequence continues at coordinate 1,130 of JABFEV010000388.1, read as the reverse complement.
TTGGGGGGTGTTAGGAGTGGTGTGTGTATAGACGACCCGCTTTTGGTCTGACAAGGTGAACATCAATGAAAGTTTACCTACCAGATAGGCACCGACTTCTGGGCAACCACCAACGACATTGGGACTTGCTTTCTAGGACCTTGACGAGGCTCAATGATGATCTTTCAAGGAGGATAATCACACGATGGCTCTCTACATCCAATTAGGACTCTTTGAACGAGACGGAATACATCCGCTGTTGTAAGCCGACTGAATTCCGGAGCATGCAGTATGCCAGAGTGCCTAGCCTAGTGGCAGGGCAACTGCTTTCATTAAAGGAGAACAGCGGAATCATGATATGAGGCAACCCACTTCCTTGTTTGCCCCAAGTCAAGTAGACGACCGCTCTATGATTGATAGTAGGCAAGGTGGACCTGCGGCTGCGGCTGCGACTGAGTGCGGTTCCATCTTCACACCTTGCCAACGAAAGCACCTGCAAACAAATGACATAAAATTAGGGATGGATGTGTTATGTATAGTAGGCTCTCTTGTTTGGGGTCTAGAGTTTAAGCTCGACAGATGATTTACAAACAATGGCCGAGTTCTTAGCGTAGGTAAGTAGGTTATGTTATCTAGGACTGCTTGCATATCGCCACCGAATCTCAAAACACTTCCCTATGCCCTGGCCTAGACCTTTTCTTTGGTCACGTTTCGGGTGCTCGACTACGTATGTCTGCCTCGCATTGCAGCAACTACAGCTGTGTCGAGCCTATTATGGAAGGCAAAACTCGGCCGTTGATGTGTTGCATCGCACGAACGAGACACCATTATATCAAACCTCAGGTAGTCTGACCAATAGCCAGGGTATCTGATGCTGCGAAGTCACCCTTCTCTTTGGGGTCGACACCACCGAGTAGTGCACATTAGACTTGAGATGAAATTTGGCCCTACTGACTCTGCAGGCAGGCAACACTCTTGGTGTGGTAAAAGGGGGGGATTGCTAACTCGAGTGAGGTAGGTATGTTGTTGATTATGATGTTATGATAAATTAATCAAGAGCCTTATTTCGAAGCAATAAGAATGCCTGCTGCATTGCAGTCAGGATGTCGGGGTATTATTTCGTGTATTCTCATCGACGTCAAACCTAGCAC
>JABFEV010000387.1:0-26461 GCA_013618395.1 Fusarium domesticum | reverse complement strand
GGAGCCTTGTTCACCGAGTTACTGGTGCCGGGTTAAGGATGATGAATATCAGCAACAAAGATACGATGGTTCCTGAGATTCCAATCCTTGAAAAAGCGCAACGCATGAGGCAGCCCTCGTTCATGCTAACTGCATCTGCATCTGACGAGTCTCGGCAGGTAGGCAAGTCGTTGTGGACAGATTGGAGACGACCAGCAGGTAATCAGCTTTTGGCAAATTCGGCAGTACTTTCTAGATCCCAGGCGTTTCACGAGCAGAGAGGCCCGAGCAGCCGTTGCTTCCTTCCTAGTTGTAGACAGGGCCACCCTTCCTCTGATACACACATGGACCATGGCGTGATTGTCGTGACCCCTAGAAAGTCGTGTTCCGATTCATCAATCAAGAGGCTCCATCTGCAAGGCGAAGGAAGCACGGTCGTTTTGAAAAAACCGCTTTCTTTCTGCCTCGTTCTCCTTTGTTTCGTGGATCTCGCCCACCCGCGTGTTCCACATGAAAGAAAGAGAACTCGACGATTATTCTCTTGATTCAAGTCTCCCCTTCATGCCTGTCGAGGACTGTCCTCCGGGTGTCTTGCACCCATCCCCTTATCCCAGGCTGCAGCTGTAGAGGTGGACAACAACAAAGACAGTTCAATAAGCGTCGTCCATGATAGAGCTCGAATTCAAGGAACAAATTTGGCATTTCTTTCTTTCTTTTCAGTATTGATAAATTTGAATCATGCTAATCAAACTTGTCTTGAAAGAAGCACGTGTGTGTCTTTTGATGACGTCTTTATAGAAAGGGCTCTGAGGATAATTTATACTTGCACGCCATTCTATAACTACACCACAGTCAAGAAAAGAAGTACAACTACTAGTGGAACTAGCAATGTGCCTTGTTTCGGAAGCTAGGTACAGAAAGTGTAGGTTTTTTCACTTCTTCTTGAACTCAAGTTTATTAAATTGGGTGCGTGTGTTTGCGTGATATTGAAAAGGAAACATCTGTATAATAAAATAAAAGGACAAGAAACAAGGCGACATCGATGGAATGTCACAAATGTTCTCCAGAAATAACATGGCCGCTAAACACAGCCCTTTCTACGCACATGACATTTTATCGTCGATCCAAGGCCTCTTTTCACGATCGCTATCTCTCATCCCCGCTGTGAAACCAGACGTCATTCTGGGTATTGGGAACCATGTCTAGGTAGTTGGAATATACTGATCGTCATGGGGGGTATATCTATGGTCAGGATGATGATTCATGTCTTTGATATGACGCTGAACCCCAGGTTACCATGAACAAGACGAAAGCGGTTTCTTGTCATTCCCATGTGTGTCTGAGAGCTGCATCGCATCGTGGATGTATTTCAGTCACAAAGGATACAGGTTTATGAGTACTAATTTCAACAACTGTACCTATCTTCTACTGACGCCCAACACGTCTCTGTATCGCAGCGTTCGGACTAGGCGAGGGAGGACCTTTTGTATTTTTGTATTTTTTATCCAGCTTTTTTATTTATTCCCAATTCGTTCAAACCCTTGCAGAATAGTGATCCAATTCACTACTTCAACACAGCCATTGGTAAGGGTACTGTTTATCCAGGCGGGGATTTTCTTGATCTCCCCAGAGACGGAAGCGACAAGCTAGTTATATCATTAGTTGTAGTTAGAGCAACTAGAAATGTCGACGTGCAGCTCACACACACACACACACACCCCTCCTCTTTTGCAACTACTACTAGTCTTTCGTCAATCGCTTCTTGGCGAAGGCATCACCAACAAGAAGATGAAGAAGAAGAAGAAGAAGAAGAAGTAGAACAACAGCCAGGGTTTTCTTGTTTAGTTCCCCCCACCCCGACTGTGCCCTCTTTTTTTTCACCGACTTGGATAGAAATGAGGGGTAAGGTAAGAAGTAGAGTAGAGTAGAGGGGAGAGGGGGCTGTGGAAAGAACAGGTCAAGGAAGGTTCATGATATATTTGCCGAAATTGATGGATGGGAGAGAGAGGAAAACCTGTTGTAGAAATAAACAGGGAAATGGGTTGTATTTTCTTAATGCGTCGCAGTGAATGGGTTCGTCTTGACTGCTTTTTCTTCCATCTTTTCCTTGGCTTTTTCTTCTGTCTGTTCCTTCTGTACCTCTGGTTTAAAAGAGTAAATAATTCATCCCTCCACCGGAAGTAAACAAAAATTTATTGCCTCCGTGTTTTTCGCGTTTTTCGCGTTTCACGTGTGCTGTTTCCCGGTCAATACACGTAGTCACGTGCTCCTCTCCTTTTTCGGCTTTCCTTGTGGATCCAGAGTCTGGCGTTTGCACTAACGAAAGCCCTTTATCTTGCTGTTTATTCACGATCGATTTGAACCATTATTTCGTTCATCATTTTTGTTAGTTACTTGTTTTTTATCATTGGCAATTAACGACAAGTCAGAATTTACATCTTGGTGGCTTTTTCCTCCACTTTAACAGGCTTCTGTCTACTATGTAACTACTACTCACTCTCAGTCACAGGTAATCTAATCTATCATCAGCCTCATATTCTCTTTTTTTTCTTTCCTTTTTTTTTCCCGAGATAAACCTTTAAAGTGGCGTCTTCTTCAATCTTGAGTAATTGTTTGCTCATCCCAGACACTGTCTCTACTTCCTTTTTTTACTTCTTTAATTCCCCATACTGTCCTTACCGACTCTTTGTCTATCTGGCCTGTCCTTGTCGATATCAATCAAGTTATAAGTTATGTCTCTAGGCTTTCCCCCGATTAACCATCCTTCACCCGTTCACTGCTTTTGGTCCAGATCTAAAACAGATTGACTCGCAACATTCATATAAGCAAAAGAAAAAGAAAAGGAGAACAGCAATGTGAATGCACGGCCAAGCAAAAATATTAAAATTAAAATAAAACACCCTTGGGTAATTCTCTCTCGTTACAATCAGAGACAGAAAGAAGAATCTAAGACTCTGACGGCTCGGTTATCCGTCGCCACGAGCTGCAATCAACTCATTTCCCTTGCGTGCCACGGGCTTGGTCTGAGCATCCTTCTGACGGCCTTGTTCAGCTTTCCACGACAGACAAGAAACTTGGACACGGGAGACATCAGCTGAGCCTGTTGGATAGCTGGGCACTTGGATTTCATGGCGCACCCGGGCGATGCATTGTCTAGTATGGTCTTCTCCTTTCTTGGACGTCTGGCACGCTGTCGCTGGTTCACTATTGTTGTTTTGGTCTCTGGTTGCGGGGGAGTTTTCACTCTTGTTAGCATTGGACAAATTGTCAGTGTCTATCTCATCGTCATGACCCAGCGGTCATGATTTACCTTGGAGTCGTTTGCCGCCAGGTCTCACTGATAAAAGACAACTCTATCATTGACATTCTCTCTCTCTCATCCATATGATACCATCCCTACCGTCTTTGCTAGTGGCTTTATTCCTCGTTGAGAGCAACGAACATGACTTCCCGCTGTCGTACGACTCAGACAAACACGTAGTGTAGACACCCCGTGTCACCTTCCGCTCGTCCATCCCGCCATGCACGTATCCGCAAAAAAAAAAATATATACATAAAAAAGAAGGAAAACAACCCAAGAGCCACGCACGGTCGTGATACAAGGCGAGAGACAGATATTGTGGAGTGTGTCTCCTCTCCGACCTAAGCCTTCTGGAGAAAATATGCGAACCTCAGGTGAGTTTTGCGCATGATGCCGGGGAACTGCATTGGTTGTTAGAGGTGATGGCAGGGATAATAGGCTTGCCACGGCTGTCAGGAAACCGTCCGCTAGGTTTCCTATGCCGTGCCAGTTATTTTTATGTTGTGTTGTGGACGTGGAAAGAGGGTATAATTTGAAAATGTTTAGGGTAGGTCATCTCGGCTTTACTGTCCCTCGCTTAACTGTCTACGATGTGAAAGAACTCATCTAGAAATATGTGGTTCTCGAAACGGTCAGAAAAGAAAGTATTCTCATAGATAATTTATATTCGCTATGAACAATTGTAGGTGTGTGGTCTCCGATGGGCTTGATCCAGAGCCCTCTACAAAGTTTGTCGGCGATCGCTGGTGCACCAACACGCCCCAAGCTTTACTCTTCGCGGTACACGATTCTTCATCAGTAGTAGACTATGTATCTGTCAGAATCACGGATTATCCGGATTCAAGGTGAGAAACCGCAGCGGATATCGTGAACACTAAGGAACACCCCACAATCAAACAAGCTCACACAAGGAACGCGGGTTGTATCAGCCTTGCGGTCCTCCCGAGCAGACCACTTACATCGTCACCGCTGGGTCTTGTTAAGATGATAGCCTTGCAAAGCAGATTATGCATGAACAATTTCATTTACCTTGCGAACTACACCTTTGAAAGGTGTTGACAGCTAGCTCAAGATGAGGCTGTACAGAGTATCGCCTTGCGGGATGACAACATAGTTTGTTTTGTTTCATTGACGTCGAGGCTGAATGGTTCCTAGAGTAAAATATACACTAGTGGTTCATGCATCAATTTAACCATGTTAATCAATGATAGCTGGTTTTGATATGGTGAAGTGACAGCATACTTGAGCCTCGGAGTAACCAAGACACAGGGTAAACTATCATTAGCTGTATACGAACTAATACAAAATCATATGAGATTGGTTGACGAGGGCTTGCAATAGGGTATTTGCCATCTAGGCATGATATGTGTACAACTTCGGTTGTGAAGGGGGTAAACGTCGTCGTCAGCCAGCAAATCTATCTACCTACCCGGGTGAGGGGGGCTCAGGGACGGCCTATTGGCAGTATGTCTAAAGGTGCGCGCAACATGAGAAGGTGCCGCTGTTTAGGATCTCCTATGTTCTTGTATGAAAACTATTGATTCTAATAGAGTAGCAACATAGTTAATCCCCCAGAACATGAAAGTGACACCATTGCCTTGTTGCTTCCTGTCATGTTGAGAGATCCTGCCTGCCTTGTCAGCAGCACGCCTGCTTGTTGCCAGAATTCGCTACTGCAAACCCCCTACTATGGGTAGCTAGCCGAGAATTAACGAAGAAAACGTTTAGCACACGCTATAATGTCGAGGATGAATTCATGTTGATCTGTTCATGTGATTACATTCTGATGGTAATTGACTCCTTGGTTATTGTGAGAGAGTAAAACAAAATGAAGTAGTGCATTTCACTCACCGAGAACTTCGTGTTTAGTTCCGAAGACTGATTACGCAATGAGGCATATTGAACAAGATGATTCAGTGTAAATCGATATTTGTGAAGTATCCCGATATGCAAATGTCAAGGTGCCCCTTCCCCATCATTACTACCGGATTCCCCGTGGCTGTGGATGGCCAGAGTCATATGATACTTGCAACTACTAGGTACACGCCAGACTGTAGTTCCTATAAAATATACACACACAAATATAATACCACCATGAGTATCAGGAATAGCCCAGCATCTCCCCATTACCTCGTCTGTGAAACGGAAAAGGCTCGATGGTTCATAATGAGAAAGCGGTTTGTATCATCGTCGCGCACCGAGTTCAAGATTAATCCATAACACGACTATCTATTACAGACCAATAAGAATATATCCAAGTAACAAATCACAAATGATGTGATTAACCAAATCATCATTCATAATGTTCTGCCCTCGATCAACTTGGCATGTTGTCAATCTCATCCCCCACGTCGGCATTGGCGGGGCCGCGGGGTGACTTTTTAGCGGTCAGAACCGGCAGAATCAAGCTCCTAGCATAATTTTCTACTTTGGCAAAAGTTATCGCGATAAGAAATCAAGTTCAAGCACCCAGAACATTCTGTGATATCTTCACAGCCGCCGACCATGGGAAGCAAAAGAAAACGCGGTGCCAAGGATGGCTCCAATGCCGCCCAGAATCCTCAGAAAAAGACAAAAAACGACAAAGGCTCCAATGCGACGGCTGTCAAACCCCCGAAACCTACGTTCGCCAAATCTCCCTTTGTCGAGACACCCATTGGCGACGAGCGCAAACGAGAAGCTGGTCTCTACGAACTTCTAGGCAGCGAAGATGCCTCTGAAAGAATCGAAGCTGCTGATTGTATCGTCTCGAGCCTTTTCGACGGCGAAGGTGTCTCGGAGGCCGTTCTGCTCCGCCACCTGGACCGGCGTCTGTTCCGTGGATTGGCGAGCGGACGAAACGCATCGCGCCTCGGCTTCTGTCTTGTCATCACCGAGATTTTGGGCCAGCTCTACGGAGACAAGGCACTCGCCGAGTCCAAATACACCGAGCTCACATTCGACAAGACGCTGGAGATACTGTCCGAGAAGACCCAGGCTATTGGCAACATACCTGGTCAGGAGGAGCGTGATCACTTCTTCGGTCAGCTCTTTGGCATCGAGTCTTTTGTCAGATCGGGTATTCTGTTCCGCGATATCTCGAGGTGGAACAGTGTTCTGGACCTTCTCCTGAAGCTCGCCAATAAGAAGGTGTGGCTTCGATCGCAGTGTGGATGGGTCATCGTCCAGGCCGTTGAGCAGATGAGCGACAAGAACGCACAGGCAACACTCGAAAAGCTCACACTGGAGAACCTCGCCAAGACCCCAGAGGGTGTAGCCATCTGGCTCGTTGCCCTCACCAAGTATCCCCACCTCAGCGTTAAGCCCTGGCGCAACCCGCTGTCCAAGAAGTCGTACGGCGATCTTGGTGCCGTGCTGAGAGAGAGCTTCCAGGACTTTTCAAAGGACCAGAATGAGCGTGGCCTGAAGAGCAAGCAGGCGAGCTGGACGGCGCAGCTGCACTTTGTTTGGGATATTCTTTTGGCGCATTACCTGAAAGAGGGTGAGGCTGGGGCCGAGGACTTTGAGCAGTTCTGGTCCCGCGTTGTGGATGGCAAGTTGAATCTCATCGCTCTCTGAACATTATACTGACTGTCCCCAGACTCCCTCTTCTCCAAGAATGCCACCGAGGGCCAAAAGTTCAAGGGTTTCATGGTATTCCAGAAGATGCTAGAGGGCTTACTCGAGCACCCCGCCCATATCGTGTCTCTCTTCAGCAAGAACCTCACCCTCTGCCTCATCAACCAAGCTGCCAAGGAGGATCGATACCTGCACCGAGCTGCGACCAAGGCTCTCAAGGGCATCGAGTCCGTCACCACTGCCCACCCCTCAACTGTCGTGCCTGTCCTGAAGGGTCTTCTCGGAAAGAATGGAGCCTACAACTTTGACCAGCGAACAAACACAAAGACGATCGAGAAGGTGTTGCAGAACGTCACCCCCGAGACAGGCCATGAAATTCTCACCATCATCCGAGAACCCATCTCGACCCTGCCCCAGCTCGAGGATGCTCAAGCAACGGCCGCTCTCCGAGTCTACGTCGACTATCTGTCAAAGGTACTCAACGCCTCTGCCTCCTCTACAGATGGAAAGATCCAGCAGGACATCTTCTCCAAAGCCCTGCAGGAACTCTCACAGCTGGCGTACTCGACGCCGAAGGACGTCCCCGCCGATGTCCTCACCGACGGAATCCGAGAACTCTGCAGAAACCGCCTGGAGTCCGCGTTTGCAAAGGTCAGCAGAAAGACCGAGGATTACAGCAGTCTTTGTCTGGCCGTTTCATCAATCGACCCTGATTCCGTTGCCATGACCGAGGAAATCAAGACTGCCGTGCAAGAAGCGCTGTCCCGGATGCAGAAGCTTCTCAAGAAGAAGACCAAGGCCGCAGACGAGAAGAGTCTACCCCAAGCTCTGGCCATGCTCAACGCTGTGTCGATTTTCCAATTATACAACGAGGACCCTGACGCCATGGAAGTTCTCAACGACCTTGCCCAGTTCTCCGACCGACTCAAGAAGGGCAAGGCTGGTGAGAGCGAGAACGGAAGCTCAGAGCTCCTCGTCGAGATCCTCCTCTCCTTCGTCGCCCGGCCATCATCCCTCATGCGTCAAGTCTCCCAGCAAGTCTTTGACGCATTCACAGCCAACATCTCCGCCGAAGGCCTAGACCTCCTGACGGGACCTCTGGAATCCGGCGAGAGCACCAAGGGACAGAAGGAGCTTTTCAGCACCGGTGAGGATGAGATGGAAGTTGACGAGGAAGATGGCTCGTCTGATGACGAGGAGGAGGGCTCCGATATCGAGATTGACTCGGATGTAGAGTTCATCGGCATGGCAGACGAGAATGGCGACGATAAAAGTGACGAAGACGACGACGACGACGACGAAGAGGAGGATGAAGACGAAGACAACGCCAAAGATGGTGGAAAGCAAGAACCTCAAGATCTAGAGGAATTCCTTGGCAAGATCCTCCGAAGCCACCGTCTGGACAAGGATGCCGACGCCGAATCATCCGACTCTGACGGCGACATGTCCGACTCGCAGATGCTCGCCCTCGACGAAAAGCTCTCGGAAGCGATCAAGCACCAGGTCAAGCTCCGACCGAAGGACTCCAAGAAGCAGAAGAAGGAGGCCAAGCAGTCCGTCGTCAACTTCAAGCACCGCATCCTTGACCTCGTAGACACCTACGTCCGCAACGAAGCTGCCTCAAATCCTCTCGCATTCTCCCTCCTCATCCCCCTCCTCAACCTAATGCGCACAACCAGCACCAAGCCCCTCGCCGCTCGCGCATGTGAGATCATCCTGAGTTTCCAGAGACTTCTCAAAAAAGCCCGCAGCACAGGCCGCGACAGCCAGGGCCCCGACGCGGAGGATCTGCTGGGTCTGCTGATGGAGGTGCACGACGCGGCCGGCAAGGACAATGCCCACGCTTACGCAAAGGCGTCGAGCGCGGCGAGCCTCATCGTCGCATCGACGCTGTTCGCGGCTGAAAAGGCTAGCATCAAGAATGTGGCGGGCGTGTACGCAAAGACGCAGACGGATTGGGTGCTAGGCGAGGCTAAACTGCAGAGCTCGTTCTTTGCTGATTGGAACAACTGGTGTCAGAACCAGGCTTCTCAGGCTCACTCTTGATTTGATACCCTTCCCCCCTTTTTTTGTGTAAATATCGATGGATTTGGAAGGAAGCAAAAGTTAGACGGTAGATTCTCTTCCAACGGATAGGATATCCTCGGCATAGTTCGTTTGTTGTGCTGTGTGTTCTTTGGAGCGCCATGCAAGTGGACCATTAAATTCTATGATCCTGTTATCATGATTGTACAAGTGCCTGATTTTCCCGCTTTATCACGTTTGTTTCCCTTTCTAATCCTCCATCTTATCGTCGTCCTTCTCATCATCCTTGTCGTCCTCGTCGTCATCGTCAGACTCATCCTCGGCCTTTGCTAATCTCTCGGCCTCCTCGCGCAGCTCCTTAGGCACCTCGACGTGCCGTCCCTTGGTGGGGCCGTCGGCCAGACTGATCCAAGTCATCTCCAGCTCGAAGTCCTTGTCCTTATTGTCCTTTTGCGCCACGTAGATGATGCGCGCCGCCTCCTTGACGGCCTCGTGGATGGTGATGTTCCCGGCGGGTAGGTCGAGCTTCTCGAGCTCTGCCTTGGCGGCCTGGCGACCCTTGCCTGTCGCGGCGCCGTAGTAGCCCCAGTACAGACCGCTGGGCTCGATCATGTAGAGGAAGGGGCCGCCGTGCTTGCCAGGAACCTTGCCGCCAGCGCCGCATTTGGGTCCTGAACCAACCTCACCGTCGACGGGGGTCTCTTCGGAGGTGTCGACACCACCGACAATGGCGGTGATACCGAATGGTCGGACGGAGCCGTACATGGTATAGGCCTGAAGGTAACCGCCCATACGGGAGGCGAGATCGGATGTGGGGATGGGAGTCTTGAAGTTCTGGCGCCAGCTCTGGGCCTCGTCTCGAGCGCGGTCGACAAAGTGACGGCCATCGGGGACCATTCCGGAGTAGACCTTGAGTAAGTGTCAGGGAAACATGTTTCATGATGATGAGTATAGAGCGAGGAAGAACATACTGCTCCAACGTGACTATCGATACTGCCGATACGCTTGTTGGCGCCGGGTTTTAGGAGCTTGGAGGCGACGACTTTCTCAACAGCAAGCACAATACCATCCTTGCATCGAATACCGATCGAAGTGCCGCCATTCTCTACCGCCTTGACTGCATACTCGACTTGAAAGTTGCGACCATCAGGCGAGAAGATGGAGTTGAGAAGATCGTAGCCTGTGCCTATCGACGTCTATACGGGGTCGGTTTAGTTAGCTATGAAGCTCTTCCTCAACGATGACGATAGCTCTGGGAAGTGTAATGATAGAAACTTTACCATTGTGAAGGTTTACTATCAAGCCTGGGCAGCGAAAATGATGTCGGGCGATTAGTTCAGGAATTGGAAAGTGGGAGGGATAGTCGAAAAGGGTAGAGCTTGTCGTGACGTTTGTAAAGGCGACAGGTCGTTCGTTTGGCTTGGAGCTTCGCCTTCAGGCAGCCTGGAGCTGCGTGTTGCGGGTTGACGGGTGATGCGAGGCTGGAGAGTAGGTGCCTCAGGTATCAAGAAATGGGAAGATGGAAGCCACAGCGTGTTCAGCCTCGAGGGTAAGGTCAAGCCACATGTGGCCAAGCAGGTGCGGGATTGGCTTTTGGGGAGGGAAAGTTATCGATAAAACCCCCACTAATGAAGCCCCTCAGTCTACTGTAACGTGGTGCATAGCTTTCTTTCCCCTGCAGCCGAGAGTTTTGGAGGTTGAGGCCAAGTCTGGAACATGATGTGCAACGCATGGTCCTGTTTTGGATCTGACGTTTAGTTAAACGTGTTGAAGTTCTAGATTCTGGCTTATGACTTTATTTACTGCCCCTTGTCCTGTTCACACCATAATCATGTTCACACACAAAAGACCATATGTCGAATCTTGACTGACTCAAGTCACCTCACCGTTGGGCTCCAGTTCCACGCCGTTGAATGGGCTCTGCATAAGCTGGGAAAATGGTTCAGAGCGCCAATGACTGGAGGGCCGCTACAAAGACACTACACAGGGAAGAAAATGGCCAAGGTGGTGTCGGTTGTTGGCGGTGAGTGTGTTTTGTTGGGTGGCACATAAACTAAGAAGAGGAAGAGGAGGGGGGAAAATCAAGACAAAGGGAGGAAGAATGATGTTGTTTTTATTCAATGTTTAATTTTATTCATGTCGCTTTGTGGTGACCATTTGCCTCTGTCTACACGGTCTCATCATGATTTTCAAGTTTACGAGTGATTTATGGTCACAAGATGGATATCAAAACCATGCATCACAGACCCCCCCAGAATTATTAAACGACCATGGGCCTCGTCGTGTGGCAGGGGCTTATTGGATCACGGATTTGACAAAGGAGGGGGTTTTTCTTCTCTTTCTGAACAAGCATTCAGTTTATTCTTTAAATGAATTTTGCTTGATATATTGCCCCCGTTGATTTGGAGGGGAAGATTTATCGTGAGGATTTAGTCATCATGTGGCCTTGGTGTCACACTGTCTTTTTGGCGTCATGATTTCTTCCGAGACGTATTGACGGACTATGGATGAAGTTAACCAAATGATAGAATTTAAGGCTGGTTCTTTGTTGATGTCCAATACTGCACAAAACACCAGAATAATAACCATTATATATCATTAACCATCCCATCATTCCTCCCCTCTTCTCTTGCCTCTCTCTATACACAATCTTGTCTCCCACTTCCCTTGTAGAACCTCCAAAACGACAGGGCATCTCATCCCCTGGAACCCCCTCCACTCCCTGCAACTCAACCCAACGAACCCCACCGCCCACATTGAAGCCTGGAGCCTGAAGCCCCCTCCATCGCATGGATCACATCTGTTAGTCTCAAACGCCCAATAAAGGGTTTCGACAATAATTCACCTTTCTGTTTCTCCTTCTTCTTCTTCTCCTTCAACATTTACCGCTTCTCCTTCTTGACTGGTTTTCTGATACAAAAAGGATAGCCTAGATTTTATCAAATAAAAATTCCAAGTGTTTCTTGTTCTTCTTCCGTTGCAAAAGATACACCAAATCTCGCATGCCACACACCCATATACACACCACCCATCTACACACACCCTCACACCATCACCATCACCACCACTTTGCGATCCCCGACGTCACCCGGAAATTCATTAACTGATCTTCAACTGTGAACTTTCTGTTTCTTCAACAAACTTGACTCACACATTCCTCTACCGACTTCTCATTCTCCAATAATTACCTCTGCCAGGCAAGTACACACATGGGTGTCCACGCAGCATACGCCCTGTTATACTGAACAATGCTAACAAAGTCGCATAGCCAGATATAAATCAACCACAATGGTCTCATACCAGTCAAACATGCAGATGAACGATGAGCTCGCCGCTCTCTTCTCCCGTAACCTCACATTTAACCCCGAAATTCAACCTTGTACTCCGGAGCCCGCCCCCGTTCCCCAACAAGCTCCCGCAGAAGAACAACCCAAACCTATAATATACTCCGTCTCTCAGCATTATACACACTCAGCTCACGTCATGAGAGCACAGCAGCAGCAACAACAGCAGCAACAACAACAACAACAACAACAACAACAACAACAACAGCAGCAGCCCTCTCGTCCTTCTTCAGAACCACCTCAATCCGATGCGGCACTTACAGAGGATATCTTGCGCAATCACAACGTCAACACCGCCAGCCTCACTCCATCCCAGATCCAACTATTCAAGACCGCCGATGAATCTCAAAAGAGAAGGCTTTTGGAGCTCTGGAGCATCTACCCCCCCGAGAACAGCACAGACATTCCCTCCCTAGCCTGGAGTAGCACATCGGTCGAGCACGAGGAGCAGCTTGCCCGCATGCGCCATGATAGAACCACACAGCAGCAGCAGCAGACCGACAACGCCCCCCAGCAGGCCCAGAACGGGAGATGGGTCCAGAACCAGGCCGACATGGAGCCCTACATGCTCTCTGGTTACGAGGAACTCATGAGACGCGAGAACGAGTGCCAGGCTAGAGATGAACAGCCCCGAAGCACCTACGCCCACTACGGAGGTTCGACTTACACGTCTGCCACAGACCCTGTCTACATGGGTTCCGACTACTCTCACCAACAGCAGCAGCAGCAGCAACAACAGCAGGAACTCGACATGGCGACACAGTATGGCGCCTTTCAGGGCTTCCGATATGAAGGGGATGCAATGGATGTCATGTAATTAAAGTCCCGAACATCGTTCGAGGCCAGAAAACACGAAGAGGTCGCCCACAATGGATGACCATAGAGGAGAAGATGGAGGATTGATTGATCTATGACAGACATGGCACTTGATATTATCTAGCCCTACAGGATTGTATGAGCATATCGATCAGAATTACTTGGCTTTTCACATAATGTAGTTAGCGCTGGAAGAGGATGACAAATCGTTCAATGTATTCAACTAACCCCTTACATCTCCCCTTCACATACTCATACCCTCGCCTTGAATTGACAATCTTGATAATCATAGTTGCAAGTGTACACAAGTTCAAGTATAAAGGGGTATCATCTTTTCATTCCGGACATCGCAAGACAAATGAAAGATCATCATCATCATCAACTGTAGTCTATATGTTGTTGTTTTCCTGCTTCTAAAGTTCAGCCTTTTCAAGCTTCTTGGCCAACTCATCCACATCCTTGTCCTTGACGGGGATGACTGGCTCCTCCTGAGCCTCCTCGGCCTCCTTGATGAGCTTCTCGGCACGTTCCTCAGGCTTGATGTCTTCCTCCTCCTCCTCCTCCTCCTCCTCTTCCTCCTCATCGCTATCCAACTCCTCGAGATCACTAAGGCTATCAACACCCCAGTCGTCCTCGATCACGGTGTCGCCGCCGAGCTTCTCTTTTCGCTCCTCAAGAAGCTCCTGAAGAGCGAGAACGGCCTCGTCGTCCTCGGTGAACTTGTTTCCATTAAGTTCGATACGCTTCAGCGCGGGAAGACCATCCTTGGCCGCCGTAGCAAAAGCCTTGACACCAGGGGCAGCAATTTCGTTGTACTGCAAGCGCAAGATCTCGAGCTTGTTGTTCTTGCCTTTGGCGAGAGCATCGGCAGCATACACAGCACCCTTGTTACCCAGCAAGGAGTCACCGACACCGAGCTCCTGCAATAGAGTCCATCCAGAGACAACCTTGGCCAAAGCCTTGGCACCACTGAGCGTGAAAGTGTTGTCTTGCAGATCAAGAATTCTGAGCTCCGAGGCATGGTTGAGACCCTCGCTCAAAAGGTGAGAGATGCCCTCCTGTCGGATGCCGTTCTGAACCATCCTAACCTCCTTGATCTTGTTGTGCAGCTTGTAAGTCTTGGCCCAGGCCGTCATGCTGCCATTCTCGAGTCGGTTTCGTCCGCAAATGACCGTCTCTAGGTCGGGAACCTCCCGACCATCCTTACGAGCAGCCTCCTTCTTAGCGTGGAGTTCAGAGAGCGAGTCGGCGATCAGGATACCGGCGTGAGGGCCGAGGCCGTTGTTGTTGAGGTAGAGATGCTGAAGAGGAACGTGAGCGGCGAGGAAAGCAACCAGAGGCGCCTGGGTATTCAAGCCGAAGGCGTTATCGTTAAGGTTGATAGTGTTGAGCTTGGGGAGGTTAAGAATGGAGGTCAGGAGGGAGGAGAGAGCTTCGGGGATCTCGTTAAGGAGTCGGCCGGTGAAGATATCGGCAAGGTTGGCAACCTGAATGGAGCACGTTAGCTGGTGATAGTATGTCTGGATAAATTTACAACATACTCGAAGACCCTTCTTGGTAGCAAGAACCTCGCCAAGAAGCTTACAGGCGCCAACTCCAAGAGTGTTTCCCAGAAGGCGAACCTCTTCGACATCATCCTGAGAACGGAGAGCAGCAATATGAGGCTCGAGGTCCTCAGCGGTATCGAGCTTCAGACCCTTCCCCTCGATGGAGAAGATCTTGGTAGAGGCAGCCATGGTATTAAAGGAACGCGGGTGTAAAGAATCCGCCAAAAGCTACAAGAAAAGATATGAATAATGAGGTCGCAAGCTTTAACGGAAGCCTGCAGGTTGAATATGTGAGTGAACAAAAGAATGTGGGAGTCAATAGAAGAGTGTGAACCCAAGGTGGGGGTGGGGTATCTTCAATTCTTCATAACAGGCAGTAGATTATCCTACCAATGTGGTTTAGCTTGCATGTAATATTCCCAATTTCTCATGCCAAAGGGAGCAGATTATGGTTGGCAGTTGAGAACGATGAGTCAGCGGATCATCATCCGGAAAAACTCATCCCACATCCATTGGCAATAATAACCGGGCAGACGGGCGTTTGCTGGAGAAGTCCGGGCCAGAGACGCACGTGACTACATCCAATCAGCGTCGGCCCATTTCGGAACGCTCGATAGGTTTTCTCTAATGCTAATGATCTTTCGCTGAGCCCTTTTGTCCCCCGACCCCGAGAACGATTCCACCATCGCCGTCTCATATTCGATCGCGGCACATCCAGCAGCGACGGTCTAGCTTGCCCATCATGCTTGCCAGGTCGTGCTTGCGCTCAACGCGCGCCTTCAATGGCCTCCAGAACGCTTCTTCCAATGTCACCAAGGTATGGCACGATGTCCCGAATCCATCGAAACCTACGGGTGACGAGCTTCCCGTTTACCGAGGGAACATGGACACGAACCTCAACACGCCCTAGCAATGCCAATCGCACGGATACCGACCTGGAATTGCATCGTCCGATTGCTGACAATGTTTTTAATACAGCGTGCCGCTTCCACAAGCTCCAGCGCCGCTGGCGAAGCTTCTGCCACCCGAATGAACGTGGCCGCCGTCGCCTCGACTTCCCTTGCCCTGGGCTCCATGGCCTGGTACTATCACCTCTATGGCCCGGTGGCTTTTGCCATGACTCCTGCTGAGGAGGGGTACGTGTTCTCTCAATTTTTCGAACGTCGCGGCTGCGTGGTGTTTCAATTTAGAGATGAGGCATAATTGCAAGAAAAAAAACCATTGAGCCGCGGCGTCGATATCATCATCAACAAATGCTAACAAGCCATTGAAGTCTCCACTCCACCAAGTACCCTTGGGTTCACAACAAGTGGTTCAAGACTTTCGACCACCAGGCGTAAGATACTCCTCAAGACTCCCCTAGGTTCGCCCGTGGGTGAAATGCTGACCGCCTCCCCAGTCTCCGACGTGGCTTTCAGGTCTACCAGGAGGTCTGCCAGTCGTGCCATTCCTTGGAGCGTGTTCCCTACCGATCTCTGGTCGGTACCATTCTGACTGTCGATGAGGCCAAGGCTCTTGCCGAGGAGAACGAGTACCCCGGTGAGCCCAATGAGCAGGGTGATATCGAGATGCGTCCCGGAAAGCTCGCCGACTACATGCTTCCTCCCTACAAGAACGAAGAGGCTGCCCGATTCGCCAACAACGGTGCCCTTCCTCCGGATCTGAGCTTGATCATCAAGGCCCGTCACGGTGGCTGCGACTACATCTTCAGCTTGCTCACTGGTTACCCTGAGGAGCCCCCCGCCGGTGTCCAGGTCGCCCCCGGCATGAACTTCAACCCCTACTTCCCCGGTACCGGTATCGCCATGGCCCGTGTCCTCTACGACGGCCTCGTCGAGTACGAGGACGAGACCCCCGCCACTACCTCCCAGATGGCCAAGGATGTTGTCGAGTTCCTCAACTGGGCTGCTGAGCCTGAGATGGACGACCGAAAGCGAATGGGCATGAAGGTCCTTGTTGTCTCTGCCTCTCTGTGGGCTGTCAGTGTCTGGGTCAAGCGATACAAGTGGGCCTCGATCAAGACTCGCAAGATCGCCTATGACCCTCCCCAGGAGGTCAAGGTTCGCCGATAAACGAGGCGTTCGAAGTCTCTCATTTGTATACTAGTCGCCCCCCCTAGAACAGTTCCTTTGTTGGCGGTGGCGGGTAGAAAAGATGTTTTGAGTTGCCCGAGATTATGGCATGAGGTGGATGTTAGAGTGTAAATCAGATGAATCGTCCCAATACCTTTTGTTACCACACTCTGGCCTCGAGGCAAAAGGTGATATTTGTTTGCGTTGTCAGTTCTGGAGTGTCACTACGCCTAGAGCCTGACAGGACTATCCCGTGCTTATATTTTTTCCTGTGTTGATTCATCTCCTTTATCTACTTGGGTAGTCAATACTAGTATCGGACTATCTCAAAGGTCGTGATGTGATGTCGAAATATCTCAGCACTCACTCGTAGTACACAGCACCAGTTGAGACGAGTGGTGGTTGCTCGTTGATACAACACTACACCACACCACCTCGCAATTCAATCAACATTGTGGCTCCCTCCCCACGAAGACAATGAGAAGCGTCGACTCCACCCCTTTGGTTAGTGTTCGAATGGACTCATCATTCATTTTTTTGAGTAGCGAGGGTAAACCATTCACTTTGACCGAGACCTGTAAGAACCGGACAGCTGAGGCGAGGTAACGGCTTCGAGTCAACCCATATCATTTTTAGATTCATCCGACCATCTACTTAGGTAATCAATAACTCTACAGAACTTCACTGCGCAAGTGACATACATTGTAACATGTTACCGTAAACTATATAGGGATATTGTAATAGTAAGTACCATAGAATCAATTCAATGAATGAGGTGCCCACATGTATCATCGTCCCCTTCATCACCATTCACGGGTGCCAGAGTTGCCTGTAACTCGCTCAAGGGAGAGCCTCTGCATCCGCTACGGCTGGACCCACCCTGCGCTCTCATTCGCTACAACGGCCCATTAAATGCTGGCTCCAGTGTCTCTGGCCCGCCCCTCCACCTTCCAAGCTTCTAGAGATAGGCATCCCAACAGGGATGGGTTTGCGTGCACCTCTTTCAACTCGTGACTTTGCACTTGGCTTCCTTACCCTTTCTCTCCTCACCTCCAATCTCCAACTCACCGCGATACTCTCTACCTTGCATCCTCCTCCTCTTCCTCTCGGCCGAACTGTCTATCCCTCTCCCTCCATCTCTTCCGTCGCTACACGCTCAACTGCGTGCTCTCAAATCAACAACCCAAAGCTGCGCCAGCAATCGCACCCCAAAGCAAACGATGCCCTTTGTCAGCGACGATGTTCAACCTGGACGAAAGAGAAGATGGAGCGGCGAGGACGATCGAGTCATGTACAACCTGTATTCTTCCGACGAGCCCAAGGACTTCTTCCGCTTGAACAGCCCTTCTGATATTGCCCCTCGCAAAATCATTCCTTTGAACAAACGAGCCCGCATCAGCGATAATGATATTCAGATTCACGACGACCCCGACGCAGCCTCCTCTCCCACATCACCTCTTCATTACTCCCACAGACGGCGCCGCTCCTCGCAGCTTAGAACGCTACAAGTACAGACCACTCTTACCGCTCCTCGGCTGACTACTCGAGCCACGCCCAATCTACTTGCACCGTGCCACATCTGCCACCGCAAGCCAACAAAGAAATCAGACCTCGACTCCTTTGCCGAATGCCAGGGATGCAGCGAGCGTGCATGCTTTGTTTGCATCAGGGAATGCCACGGCTGGAATCTGGATCACGGCTCAGTGCTCTCAGAGCAGGAGGTTCTTTCACGATCGTTCCACATGGACGACGTCGACTACGAACACAACGATGCTTCAGGCAAGGAACGAGAAACAAACAAAGGATGGGCTGCCGGTGGCCATCGGGCTGTAGTATGTAGCCGTTGCTGCATAGAGCGTGGTGCAGAAGGAGACGTAACATGCCTGGGCTGTTTCTCTCGGATGGAAGGGTCCTAAATCGGCACCGTGGATGGAAGGTCCTAAATCGACAACACTAGCGGACCAGGGATTCTCATGACTTTTACGATGGTTCTACACTTCGCCTCTGGATGGGCACAACGGCAATTTGTCGTGACGGACCGTTTTTCGGGCTGTAATGGGCTAGGCTGGGTGTTTGCTTTCCTCTTAGCGAGCATATCGCTTGCATGGCCTTCCTTCTTTTCTGCGGAGGAAGATATCTTTTACGATGGACGTGCACTGGAAATGGATATTGGCGTTATTGCATTGGCTTCGACTTGACGCATTTGGCTTCTCGCACGCCTGGCTCAGCATTACAGCGCATCAAGACGCTGGCTGGCTCCAGTAGATAGATACATAGACATAATACAGCTTTTTTTTCTTTTTCTTTTTGAAGATCTTTTTATCTCTCCCAAGGAATCACTTCACGTCAACAATCACTGTTTTGAGCTCGAGCTTTGGCACGACAACCTCTGTGAAAAGCAACGTGTTCGTCGTGACGTCTAGAATGCCCGCCATCCAATTGCCCCTTTAGTTATACACCTGATTAAATTACAACCACCCATGCTAAGTCTAGTTGTACTGCATGTACGTTGCTGTCGAGTTAAACTTGAGGTTACCCTTGATGACCTTGTCCACCGCACTGAGGAAGTCCTTTTCCGATGCTACCTTTCTGCGGGCACGGATGGCGAACATGCCTGCCTCAGTGCACACACTGCGCAGCTCGGCACCCGTCGCGTTGGGGCAGAGACGAGAGATGAGCTCCCAGCGAATGTCACGCTCGACTGACATGCTCTTGGCGTGGATGCGGAGAATGTTGGCTCGGCCCTCAAGATCAGGTAGCGAGAACTCAATCTTTCGGTCGATACGGCCGGGTCGCATGAGCGCGGGATCTAGAGTGGAGGGTCTGTTGGTGGCAAACATGACCTTGATGTTTCCTCGCGCGTCGAAACCATCTAGCTGTGTAATGAGTTCTAGCATAGTTCGCTGAACCTCGTTGTCTCCACCGGCACCGTCGTCGAATCGAGCACCACCGATCGCATCGATTTCATCGAAGAAAATGATGCAGGCCTTCTTTGTCCGTGCCATCTCAAACAGCTCACGAACCATTCTTGCACCCTCACCAACATACTTCTGAACTAGTTCACTTCCAATGACTCGGATGAAGGTTGCGTCCGTTCGGTTGGCAACAGCTCGGGCGCACAGAGTCTTACCAGTTCCTGGGGGACCGTACAAGAGTGCACCCTTGGGAGGATCGATACCAAGGTTGACGAAACGCTCGGGAGACAACAAGGGCATCTCCACAACTTCTCGTAGCTTCTCGACCTGCTCCTTGCAGCCACCAACATCGCCATAAGTGACGTCGGGCTTCTCTTCCACAGTCATCATCGTAACGCTCGCGTCGATCTTGGGTGGCAAGGGCAGCATAATCTGGTACTTGTTGCGGTCGACACCCACTCGCATACCCTCCTCGATATCTGTGGGACTGACGCGGTCGCCTAACTGAACAACGAACTTGGCGATTTGCTTGACGTTGATGACATATTTGCTCTTCGACTCATCACCTTTCTCGTCTGCAATAATCTTTGTACATCGTGCGACTTGGAAGGGCTGCTCTTCGGACATTCGTTGACGATCGGCGGCAACATCCCATAGATGTGGTGGCGCAAGTCCAGTATCGGATTCCTACTACAGTTAGGTACTGAAGTAACCAGCAACAAGGCAGACCATCATACCTTGACACCAATCTTCTCGTCCACACTTTGTTGCTTCTCCTTGATCTGCTTCTCGAGCTTCTTGAGAGCTGATCCGTAAGGCGCGGCGCCGTAGGTCTTGAGAACCTGAATGTCCCTAATCGAGGGTTAGTTCAGGCGAACAATACCACATCATACATCGCGCCCCTACTCGTCTGTCAAAGGTGTGATCTTCTTCTCTTCTACTTCATCGTCGGCAAAGGTCTTCTGGTATTTCTCCCAGCTCGAGCCGGTTGCGGAAGGCTAGGCATGTTAATAGGTGACAAAACTGCGTTGGATGCATGGAGGCGTACCATGATGAAATTCCACAAATCTCTAGATTACCTGTTGTAATATACTGTTTCGTGGAGCAAATGAGTTGAGGTTGTGAAGGGAATGCGTTGGTGGCAGGTTGGTTGAAAGGGAGGCTATCGAGTGCCGTTGTCGTAGTTGGTTGTTTGGAGATGATGATTGAATGCCTTCCGTAATCTGTGAGTTGCCTTGAGCTCCAAGCACGGGCCATCTATCTAGCCAGACACCAAGAGGCTCTGTGCGCTAGCTTTCCTAAGACTAGCTTGAGGACTGCACGGAACTGGAGGATCTCAGCCCCCGAACCAAAATTTCTAGAATGATAATGTTACCAGCGGAGTAGGGCAGAAGGTGGGACATCTCAAGGCTACCGGAATCTGCGAAGTCGTCTTCCTCCAAAGCCCCGCCATCTACAACGTTCTTTGAAGATACCCGGTTTCACCAGTAACTCTTCAAAATGTCTGCCCTGGCCGCAGCTCCAGCCCCCGTATCGGGAGGCTCCAGTAATGCTACTTTTCGTGTATGGCGAGCTCCTCGTCCAAGGTTTGAGCTCCCCGCTAACGATATCCTCAGGACAAGGAGAAGCCCATGGCGGTGCGCTCTTCCAATATTGTCGCCGCTCGAGGTACGATGCTTTTTCACGTCACAGTCTCTGCATAGTACTGACTATCATACAGCCGTCGCCGATGCCATCCGAACTTCTCTCGGCCCTCGTGGTATGGACAAGATGATTCGTGGTGGAAAGGGGGAGACTATCATTACCAACGACGGAAACACCATGCTCAAGAGCATGGCAGTCATGCACCCCACGGCAAAGATGCTTGTCAACCTCTCTGGCGCTCAAGATGTGGAAGCTGGTGATGGAACGACATCTGTCGTCGTCATTTGCGGAAGTCTGCTTGGTGCCGCCGACCGACTCCTCTCCAAGGGTATTCACCCCTCTGTCATCTCTGAATCCTTCCAGCGAGCCGCCGCCGCCGCCGTCGAGGTCTTGCACGACATGTCCCAGCCCATCACCCTGAACGATACCGCTTCGCTCCTCCAAGCCGCCAACACCTCGCTGTCGTCCAAGATTGTGTCTCAATATTCGAACCTACTTGGCCCCATGGCCGTCAACTCTGTGACCAAGACGATCGATCTCAAGAACGCCGACAACGTCGATCTCAAGAATATTCGAATTGTGAAGCGGGTCGGAGGAACGATCGAGGACAGTGAGCTTGTTGATGGTCTCGTCCTCACTCAGCCCGTCCTGAAGAATGCTGGTGGTGTTGTCCGAATGGAGAAGGCCAGAATTGGTCTTATCCAGTTCCAGCTCAGCCCTCCCAAGCCCGACGTATGTGCCTATTTGAATACAACCAGAAAATGTTTATTAACGCCTTCTAGATGGAGAACACTATTCAGGTGAACGACTACCGACAAATGGACAAGATCGTCAAGGAGGAGCGATTATACCTCCTGAACATGGCCAAGAAGATCAAGAAGGCCAAGTGTAACGTTCTTCTGATCCAGAAGTCTATTCTCCGAGACGCTGTCAACGAACTATCCCTACACTTCCTGGCCAAGCTTGGCATTCTTACAGTCAAGGATATTGAGCGTGACGAGGTAGAGTTCATCTGCAAGTCGACCGGATGCAAGCCCATTGCCGATATTGACTCCTTCACTGAGGACAAGCTGGGTTATGCTGATTTGGTTGAGGAGGTGCAATCTTCTGGATCACGAATGGTCAAGGTCACCGGCACCAAGTCAGTTGGCAAGACTGTATCGGTGGTGGTACGAGGCGCCAACTCGCTGATTCTGGAAGAGGCGGAGCGAAGTCTGCACGATGCGCTCTGCGTGGTGCGCTGTCTGGTCAAGAAGAAGGCTCTGATTGCTGGTGGAGGTGCCCCTGAGATTGAGATTGCTGCTCAGCTCTCCAAGCAGGCGCGTAGCCTGACAGGCACCGAGGCTATCTGCTGGAAGGCATTCGCCGATGCTTTGGAGGTTATCCCCACGACACTGGCTGAGAACGCCGGTCTGAACAGCATCAAGGTGGTGACTGAGCTTCGACACCGACACGAGATGGGTGAGAAGAACGCGGGTGTCAGTATCAAGTCTGGTGGTGTCAACACCAACATCTCCAAGGAGAACGTGTTGCAGCCTCTGCTCGTGAGCACCAGCGCGATCGAGCTGGCGGCTGAGACGGTGAAGATGATTCTGCGTATAGATGACATTGCGTTGACCAGATAGAGTAAGATATCCCCCAGTAGGGTGAGGCCTTGCTGTATGATAATATCAAAACGGCTTATGAATCTGCTGGAATTAACACTCTGGCTCATACTTTGAATGTGACGTTTTTTTTATGGATGATAGGAAGCCCCTGGTTTGCATGTGAACGGCCGATTGATTCAGGAGGAGATTTTAAAGGCAGGCGCAGCTCTGCTCTTTCCAAAGCTGCTGAGGCATTAAGACAAGCAGACGAACATCCACCTCAACTCTCCGCGAGAAAACAAGGTCACTTTTTGCATTCATCAAACACTCGAAAGCGGACTACGGTCTGGTTTATTGCTACTGCAACTATCCCTCATTTTCCTCGCACCTTTGAATCGTCCTATTCCACCATGACCGCTAGAAACGAAGACGACTGGGGCTTTGAAGAGGGCAGTCAGCAAGCTTTCTACATTGAGGCTCAACAACGTATTGCAAAGGTTTGGTCAACACAATGGTTCTTTTCTAAAGAAAAGCACTGATTGTTCTGATATAGCTGAGGAGGCACAGAAGTGAGCAACTGGACATGGTGGTTCGCGAATCCAAGGCTGCCATGGACAACCTGCGCAAAGAGGTTGCCGAGTACCAGCAAGAACAGGAGAGCAGAGAGTGAGTCAGCAGCCATTCCCTCCACAGCCAGCGCGGAACTGACCTCATGGCACATAGAACCGAAGGCGATGCTCTGGTGTTGAAAACCATTATCGACTCTACCAAGCGCAGAAAGGATCTGGAGGAGCGCATGACAGCTGTGATTGCCAAGATGCATGCATCTACGAAGGAAGTTGAAGAGATGATTAAAGCCGGCTGTATGGGACGCTCTGGGGAAGCGAACAAGGTTGTAGAGAAGATGACGGAGCGACGAGCCTGAAGGAGCGATTGCCAGTGATTTGACGCATGAGTGTTGAACCGTTGTGGATAAGGAAGAGCCCGGTTGGTAGACCGAGGCAAGCTATATCGCGGAGACAGAGCTGCTATTTCATAAAGTCAATTGAGTCAAGGTAGCAAAAATAAAATAAAAAATCACGCCACCATATCAATCAAGTATGACCCAGAGCAAAGTGGAATACCCCATTGATTACCCATATGCCTACGTGTTGTACACGGCTCTTGTAATATACACTATCGTCTATAACCCTTAAACTATATCCTGGTTTCTATTTCATACACCTTAGTATCCGAAGCCAGCCATGCAGGTACGGTACTGCTGCACCAGCGACTGGCAATCAAGAGCAGGGTCTTTGGCCGTTGAGAAGAGCATGCACTCGTCACGCTTGGCCTTTTCGTCCTTGCACACGCAGCATGGCTAGAGAATCAAATGTCAGAGAAATGCACTCGTGAATCGTATGTCGTCGAGCTCGTAAGGGGGACGAACCTTGGGCTTGGAGGTAGTGTTGGATGAAGTCGCAGTCGAGCCGACGCTCGCGGCAGCACTCGTGGGAGAGGCTAACAAGTTCCCCATCATGTTAGTGGACAGTCAGAGCGAAAGAAGAGCAGGTACGAAGACGTACGAATAGTGACTTGGGAGGCGGCGTCCATTGTGTATGTGTGTGTGCGGTGCGTGTGTTGTTTTCGAAGTGATTGACGGCAGAATGATTAACTCGAGGTTTCAGGATACTTTTTTCTTACTGCGTCCAATGGCGGGCGGAATGCGACCCGTGGAATTAGGTGAGTTTGGTGATTTCTAAGCTGTTGGCTGACCAATCATTTATCGTAGCTCACGTGGCGGCGCGGTTCTTTGGCGATTTAGTTGAGTGACGTAGTCTAGGTCGAATGCTGTGACATGATAATATTTGGGTATAGGATACTAAGAGTTTAAGACGTGATATGTTTATATTTTTAAAATGCGTATAATTGTCAATCAATACTCTACATATCAAATGTTTTTCCAAATTGTCAATTACCAAATTGTCAATCGCTTAATCACATCATCTCTGCTTATGTCATGACAGCTTCTCGGGACCTCGTCTGGGTGGGGCCGGTGGGATCCGGATATAGGGACCGGATAATACGGACTGCACAATCAACGACACGGTCTCGATTACATACTTTTTGGGTTGATTAGTAGCGTATGCGTGTCAATACGGTACTGCTACATTCACGAGTTGTGTATGACATAGATCATGGTCGAGCTCACAGCAAAGACAGGTATAAAGACTCAAGACTCAGTTTTTGTTGAAACAAGGAGTGCCAGCACAATAGCTTGTTATACCTGGCTCCTTACAATGGGCACATTCACATATATGTTCCCAAAGGCCATTATTTCAAAAATGATGTCCCAAAAGTGCAGTGACTTCATCCTCAGCAAGTGTCATATCAGGATGTCAATACGCTGGTGCGTTCGAGGCTGTGTCCATGTCCAGCTTCAAGATGACAGAATATTGATCGAAGATTAATACAACTAAGAGAAACTATTCAAGAGAGAAAATTGACTGTTATCTGGGCAAGACAAAGATAAATCGCAAATGTAATACAACAAGAGCAAAAGTAGCTCCGTAGCTCACGTTATGGCTGAAGGTAAAAGGCAACTTGGTTTGGTGTCAGTCAATCATCAAGCATGTGACCAACACCACGTCTTATTCACGAACAAATACAAGTAAAATGGGAGGTTTTCTTTCTTTTTCGCTTTCCTCTATCCGTGTATTACGACAAACACCAAAACTTGTCGCAATGAGCCGCGTGGATATCATCAACCTGTAGTGGCAAAACATATTCAGGCAGACCTGTATACGTCCACATGTGTGTTTAGGTGTGAGTCAGCAGCTAGGTGCCTGCCTCCTACCAAACTCCCCGAAAACAAACTCCGTCTTTCGCCAATCAGTAACAATCCAGAGGCAACAAAAGTCCGCAACCGAAAGCTGCAAATTAGGTCTCGAAAATTAATCCTTTCGGACACAGACATCCTTTTCTTTGTCGCCTCCCCGGCCAGCACCACAACTCGGGACTGGTTCGAGAACCCCCCCATGTAAAAAAGTACACGTGGTGGTGGTTGGACGCGCGGCGAGATTTCTGCCCCCCCGAGAGGGACCAGGGTTTAGTGGTCGAATTGGCGCTTTTGCCTTCTCTGCGCTGCTACATGGTTCGATTGGAAGGTGGAAGGGTCGTCGTCCAGCCCTACTGCCTACTGGCCGCCTAGGCCAAGGTAAAAGTCAGAGCGTTGCGTGTACTAACAGAGTTCGCCTCCTGAGGTGTACGTGTGATTGAAAGATGAGAGGCAATGGATGTTTGAATATATAAGTCGAATGATAGACACATCAACTGTTTATTATTTCTCTTGATCTACAGCTCCATCTTGGCTTTCTAAGATATCCTACTACTCTCTTTCTTTCCCTCTACCTCATCACAACAACAACAATAACCAAAATCTACCATTAACTCGTTCTATCAAAATGGGTTCCAACCAACAACACCCTCAATCCGTCCCCTTCTGGGATTGGATCCAATCTCTTGAGAACCAGGGACATGCCCGCGGTGTAGACAACTCTGCATCTTCTTTTGCTCCTTTCATGGCCGGCTTTCCCTTCGGCCCTGGCTACGGTGGTTCTGGAGGCCCTCGTGGTCCTCCTCATGAAGGACATCCTCACCATCCCCGCGGTCCTCCTCCTCACGAAGGACACCCT
>JABFEV010000386.1:0-13853 GCA_013618395.1 Fusarium domesticum | reverse complement strand
TTCTGATCCCCAACAAAATAGTGCGGAGGATTGCCTATATCTCCTAGTTAAATCGCTCTATCCCGCCGTCTGTCTGCGGGTAATATAATATAGTAGCCGATAGGTTCCTAAAAGCTCGCAGAATTTTCTCTAGAACCTACTTGTCTAGTTGCTTCCCCTGTCACTAATAATAGTCATTAGCATGCCATAGTGGGCATAGTGGATCTTAAGAAACCTTTTAGCGCAAGCCTTTGTATCTATTGTCTCTATATCCTCTAGTATTACTATTAAATGTGAGATTGTGTATTTATTGTCTTCCTTCCTATTTCGAATCCTCTCTTCCTCTATCCTAAATAGGAAAATATCACCTTTCTTCTAATTGGTCTGTATTACCAAAGAATTATGGGTTCGGTTAAAGGATCCTCCGCTCCCGTGCTCATGTGATAACTTGGCAATTGCCTCATTCGGCAATGTCACAAAAGTAAGGCCCGTCACTTTCGACAGGTTCCTCCATATAACGAACTCCCGTGGCGTCTATTGTGATTGACAAGTATCGACATTTCCAACAAGCTAAACGTAGGATGATAGGCATAACCTGAAATATGTCGAGGAAATTTCAGTGATTGGGTGCGAATCCATCGTCATAGAAAGAATAAACACCTTTCTTTGGTAAAAAGTCGAATGGTGTGATTTTTGAGAGTGGCTGGAGGTCACTTATTTATCGCGTTAGTTGTAATATGAGACATGCCTCTATTCCCATGTTACCCTTAACACCGATTATTCATCAACCTGCTTCACGAACTATTTAGACCCTAGTTGTAGTTGTGTAGTTGCTCCTCAGGTTAAAGTCCTATTGATCAGCAAATAATATCAGCTGACGCAACACGTGCATCCCAGCTCCTTCACGCGAGACATCATGATCCACGCCTACAAATTACGACATGGTGACGCCGCATCCAGTGCAAGGTACGTATGTTTTGTTACGAAGGTGGCACACACCCAATCAATATGTTTTGTACAATGAATTCACCAGCCGCAGCTACGGTAGTTGTAGTTGTGGTTGTAATTCATAGCATTTCGCCGTCTCAAGGAAGCTTCCCCGCATCGGATGCCAGCCAACCAGGCACTGGGCAGTCCTTTTGTCGAGAACCTGTGATCGAGATGTGCCACAGGACGTGCCAAAGGATGTGGCAGTTTCTCAAGGTTTCTCGTAAACTTGTTTGGATCCGGCCAATCGACATGTCATGGATGACGTTGTTTGCCCATCACAAGGTCTCAAAGGTTCAAAAAGCTCCGAGAAAAAACAGGCATGGCTAGGCAGGCAGGATGGCTTGGTCATAATACATCATATTCGAAGAATGTTTACTACGCCCCCCGCGCAACGAGCCCTTCTTAAGGAGTATTTCTGCTGCTACTCCTCCAAAGCTCCCCTCTCCCCTCCATTCTTACAACTAGCTTGAGCTGTCACCACCATTGCCACGCTAGCTTTCAACTTATTACCCAGCTATCTCAACGTCCATTCTAGCTAGATCTCCTATCATCAATCTCACCATGGATAACATGTTCGAGGCACAAAAGACTCACGGTGGCATTGGGCCCATCCCTACCGTTGTGCGTACGTAAACCTTCCGCTCTCCTCTCCAACCATCTCTAGACTCTGCGAGTCAACATCAACAAGAAACTGAACCAAACTAACTTGTCCTAGCTGAGCCGACTCACTGGGAAACTGCCGATCACAATGGATACCGCGCCTTGTGGGTTGTCTTTGTCATTATGGTCGTTGCCTCCGCCGTCTTCTCCGGCCTCTCGTGGAACGTCGCCATTCAACGCCGAATCTTTTACTTCTTGACCACCCTGATGACCATCATTTCCGCTCTCGCCTACTTTTCCATGGCTTCCGGTCATGCTGTGACTTTCAACTGCGTCGAGGCCCGCGACCACCACAAGCATGTGCCCGACACCTACCACGAGGTTTGCCGTCAGGTCTACTGGGCTCGCTACATCGACTGGATCCTTACTTTTCCCATTCTCACTTTCCAGCTGAGCCTTCTCGCTGGTGTTGATGGAGCTCACACCATCTTCGCCATCATTGCCAACTTCATCTGGGTCTTTGCTGGTCTCTTCTCTGCTATTGGCCATGCCAACACTGCCCAGAAATGGGGTTGGTATGCCATCAGCATCGTGGCCTATATCTTCGTTCTCTGGCACCTTGGTCTCCACGGCACTCAGTCTGCTCGTGCCCGTGGTACCAACGTCGCCAAGCTCTTTGGCGGCCTTTCCGTCGCCACCTTTGTGTTGTGGACCATCTATGTCGTGTAAGTTGTCATTACTTGACCTTCTCTAAACTTTTACTAATCATGCCAATAGTATCTGGGCCGCCATCGGCAACGCTTGGAAGACTTCCGTAAGCACCGAGATCATTGTCTACTCGGTTCTTGACGTCTTGACCAAGGTCGTCATCGGTATCGCACTGCTCCGGGCCTCTCGCCGAAACCGCGAAACGACACCCGATATTGGAGGTTACTGGTCGACCGGAGTCGGTGCCGAGGGTACCATCCGTGTTGGTGATGAGGAGGAGGGAGCTTAAGCATGTCTAAAGTCATCCTCACATTCAACACCCAAAATGGAAAAACAAAGAGACCTGGGTGGGTTACGTTGATCAACTCGAGAAAACGACTATTACTCAAGTCAACAACAATATGCAAAGTGAGAGCCCCGGTGAAGCCGCTCGGGGGCTAGGATATTTTATTTATGTTTGCAGAATCATTGTTACGGATGGCATGCGGATCGCGTGTATCATAGCGCACTGGATAATTTAATGCATCATGATTATAATTGCTAGAAAGACAACTGAAGTTTGTAGTTTATGCGGCGTATGCATCATCAGGCCATGCTTTTATAAACAAAGGCCAAAATCAGTGAAGCGAATCTGAGCCTTGAGGAAGCAAACCATTTTCAACACCTCAAAGCCTTCAGGATGCTTGCCTTTGTGCCGGTTGGAGCATCCCCTTTCTACCCAGGAACACGAGGAATGATCTCACACCTATAAATCTAGCTAGCAGTCGTTACTGTGCTGATAGTGTCACCCTGGAAAACTTCACCGCCAAAGCAAATGACCCGACATGCGGCGACGAAGTCTGAAAGATTCTGCATGCAAAACATCTACATCCGACGGCCGTGGCAGAGAGAAGCGAACCAACAGTCATGATCGAACTGAGGAGACGGAAGATCTACCTACTGCTATGTTCATATCCAAAATCTTGTCTAGGAGTTTCTCAGCATATAAACAAAAAGGAGGCAGGGGAGATAGACTGAAATCTAGGCGTGGCAGACGTAGATTCGACAATGACATTAGTAAGAGTATAATTGATATTAGCGGCACTCACGCTGATGCAGTAAAATATTATAATGCGGTACTATAATCTAGAATCCAGGCACAAGAGTACTATTAGGTCGACCTATTTTAAAAAGGGGTTGACGCAATTGACTGAGCAGACGTAAGAAATCTACGTTGGGGAATTGGATAGTAAGAACGTTTAGCTGAGAGACAGATAGTATATGCACAAGATAGTCAACGCATACTCCCATATAGGTTCGGGGTATCATAAGCTAAGAGCACAATGAACGGGCACGAGTCTACTAAACGTAGTCCCATCGAGAGGTTGTCTGGAAAAGATGTATTTCTGCAGAGCTGACCATGCTTTCTTGCAATATTACCTTGGACTAAAAACTATGTTAGCATACTCGGTGACGATGTCAATATCAACTGAGACTAGCCTTGGGCGGCGTGTAACGAGCCGCAATGTCGCAGAAAAGGGGTAACAGCAATACAATTTACACAAACGGAACTGGTCGATTGCAACATAGCATTCGAGTTCAGCGACTAGCCGGGATTTTGAAAAGTCCGGGTAATGCATTAATTCCCCAGTCGTATTACTACATCCGCCCTGAATACACTCAATAATCTCAACATAACACGAGTTCGTGACTCGATCCCAATCTTGCCTAAACCTATGAACAAGAAACATCATTACCGCCAGCACCACAACACATCACTGCTCAAACTCTCCCGCATGTAATAAATCACCAGGTTTGCCATTCATCCTCTCCCACACATCACGGGCATCGAGTTGCGTATCACGCTTCTTGGGGTCACTCTTATCTGCCTCTGCAAGCTCTTCTGCCTGGTTCTCACGCTCGAGTCGCACTGGTGGATAGTCAGTTCATGCCATTGTGATACAGGGGGATTTACTCACCGTGTATAAAAACGGCTGTGCGCTTGCCGCTAAATAGCGCATGCGGGATGTTTGTGACGTTGTCGGAGTTGGCGTCACCGATAGCGTACACGCCGGGTATGTTTGTGACGAGGCCATTTGCTCCGTCTGCAGCTAAGCGTCCTCCGTAAAGGTCCACCCCCATATCTTCCCCGACTTTGGAGGCCTGTTCGTTCTTGAAACTGGCTAGGAAGGCAGCGCGAGGGGTTACTTGTCCGTCGGAGAACTCGACATTGAACCAATCGTGTTCAGGAACGGTAGGGAGACTAGGGTCCTCGTGGCCCGATGTTCCTTCGCGTAGCCTTTCGATCTTTGTGATGGAGCGGTTGTCTACTTTGACGTTGTGGATTTCAAGGTACTTTTCCCACTGCGGTGTGCTCTTTTCGGCAGCTGTACGCAGTTTGCTAGTATCTGATCCGTTGACGAAAGCGATAATGTCTCTGTTTAGAGTGAGCATCTCACGGACTAGCCCAGGCACATCGTCAAGAGGGGCGAGGAGCCCGAGCGGTTGATCTGCATGTTCGTGGCCGTCACACCAGGGGCACCAGTAGATCCCCTTGCCCCAGTTCTCCATGACTCCGGGGGTATTCGGAAGAATATCTCGAAGGCCAGTAGCAAGAATGATTTTACGGGCAGTCAAGGTCTTCTTTTCACTGTTGGGGTACGTGGTAGAGACTGAGAAGCGAGTGTTGTTCTGTTCAGGCTTGATTTTAGTAACTGTGCCGTTGATCATAGATACGGTGTCGTAGTTGCAAAGCTGCTTTCGAGCAGCCCATCTATAATAAGCGGGAGTGACACCTATCAAGCTATTAGGTCATATTCTTGAGCAAGAGGAACAACGAAATACCATCAAAGCCTAGAACATCATGCATATGCCGCGTGGGCGCATTGCGATATTCTCCAGAGTCGATCAGCAGAACTTTTCTTCGCACACGTGCAAGGCCGCTCAAGGCACTCAGACCTGCTGGGCCGCCTCCAACGATAATAGCATCATACTCGGGCTCAGCAGCTTGTGAAGGGATGGCGGCTGCATTGCCTAGAGCGAAGAGCAAAGGAAGGACAAGAGCTTGGAGAAGTTGCATGATGGATGAACAAATGAGTCTCTAATTCAGGCTCTCTGAAAAGCAGAACATGCTGGGATTGAGCAGGTGTTATAACATCTTTATAATACTTATTACACATGGTGCACAGTAACACCTGAGACTCGCACGAAAAGTAAACGAGCCGATCTCGCTCCTACTTCCGCATCTTCTCAGTCGATAGACTGGGGGGTCATGTATGTTTGAGGCCCATCATAGCACAGCATCATGCCTAGTCAAGGCGTAAGTTGCGCGATATATCATATCCCTAGGCGACGAGACATGCGACCTCTTTGATTCGTTCGTACCCTCGAGGGGGTTTCAAAGATCGACATAATTTTCCGCATGCATATTTAGATCAGCTGTTCCCTGAGACACGGAAGCGCCTCACAGGATTCAGCTGCCAATAATCCTCACCGTCTAACCATTCATGGCCGGGGTGCGTGCCACGACAAGCCCGGACCGCCGTGGGTGTTCCCGTATCCCCTCATATGAGACTTTTCAAAGATCTCTAGGTAGTTATGCATGTTATGATGCAGAATGGGCTGAATTGCTGAGAATTGTTTGGATGTCTAGGTGATTGAATGTTGGCTGATTGGCATCGTGCATGGTTCCTGTAAGACATTTGAGTGGGAACAGGTTAATGAAAGCATTTGGCCGTCAACTGTATGGTTCTGGCTCGACTTATTCAAGAAATATCCCTGGGTATAGCCTTTGTGACATCAATGGCTAAAATAAGAGTCACACGGCTGTTCAAGGGTCTAGTTGCGACAGAGAACCACAATGAGATTGCTTGAGATTAGTCCTACAATTGATCAAGAGCGCCTTTAACAACTTCCTAACTCAGTGAAAATATGGAAGGCAGAGAAATACTGCGGAAACCTTTCATATATTAGCAGCCTCGGCATGTCACATAGCAGGTAATCAATCGAAGATCGTTGATATGGAGTATGATTCAGACGATGCCATAGACACATAGCATCTGGTACGGTTCTTTCCTTCGACACTTATCTAGGCTTTTATTAAAAGATGGACGAAGGTGGTGTGACTGATCTGCAGGCTCATGGACTCGGTCTTCATCGATCCATATCTGCCCTGGGCTTGTCAAGATCCCAAGACCTTCCAATAGGGCATGAATTCCGCACTTGAATTCTTGAGCACCCTGGTGTTTGAATGTATCGATTGCTTAGTTTTCCTCAAAACCCTTGGTTGATATCGTCCACATCTGATATTCAGCTGGCAGCGTGTTTACTAGCCTATTACCACCTTCGAGCAGCACTAAGTTCTGGACATCGCTCGGTTGGTTAACTAGGCCTGAGTCACTCTACTAGTATGCTTAGGTAGCATTATGGCTAGTGACTATGCTCCTTGTTTATATGCTGTGTAGTTAATAAAAGTTATTGACGGTCAAGTAACCATTTTTCTCAAATTGTCAACCAGTCAGTGCATGTGAATTGTGAATGCCTCAAAGTGTCAGCACAAGTTTAACAGAGATATGGACAAGTTATCACATCTTATACAGACTATGGTATCTCAGGCGTTGTAAGAAGACCTTGTCCTTGAACCGTTGTCCAGCCAAACGCTGCAACCGCCGCCCCGTTAAGCTTCATCGAAGCACTTCTTGTAACTTCCAAGATCACGTGGAAAATTTCTTCTTACTTTAACCCGCTCATCAAAGCAAACACTTTCTGTTGAACTCGTTGTGAAAGAAATGCACCGTCGGAACAAGAGTTTATATGGCTACTTTCAAACTGCGAATCACCAAGCCTCTCAGACAGCTTTCTTATCATGAGTGAGCTTATTGACTTAGCCTCGTTTAATGTCGATACTATTAAATAGCTAATATCTTATTGGTAATATGGAGTAGACGAGATCGATTCGCCGCAGAATGCTTACAGGGAAAAGCGAAAAGAGATAATGGGCCGTACCATGGAAGAGATGAAGCTGTCTCGCGAACAGAACACCATAGTTATCGAGCGTGCTGACTCGGAGAAGCTACGCCAGTATCGTGCGGAGCGGAAAACGACACGAGAATGCATGTCATATGATGGCATGGGAATAAATAAAGAGATATGTGATAGTAGCGATCAGTTCTCAACTTCAAACGCCCTTTGAGCAATCATCATCCCAAGCTTTCAACAACCCCGTCAACTGCTCATGTCTAAACAATGCATCATGAAAAGAAGCCACACTCTTGGTCTCCGCTTCCTCGGCAAACTGCTCGTAAAAAGCCCCTATAACACGTGCCACGACCGGAAGCTCCTCCTGCCAATCCTCCCACTTCCACGCAACATCCTCAACCTTCTCCGTCTCATAATCATGAACCTGTATCGTCACAGGTGCAGAGTAGCCACTCGCATGTAGTGCAGTTCCGCCTTGAGACACTAATCTGATCTCTCCCTTTTCGCCGTTGATGGTCCATTCTAAGGCGGGTTGGCCAGGGAAGGGTTGGCCTCTTCGGAAGCGGATGAGGACGCTGGCGCCGGCTTGGGAGATTTCTGAATCAGACAGAGTTCCGGTGGCGAAGACGAGGTCCGGAACGTCTGATTCAACTGTTTCGACAACTTCGTTGGTCTTTGTGTCGCGAACACGGACGTTGGGGCGTTGAAGTTGAAGACGGCTTTTGAAGTTGCTGACATCACCCAGAACATGCTGGATTTGATCAAACACTACAACGCATTAGAAACTTGTTCGTGCCTCTAACGATCTTCATCTTACCGTGTCCTAATCCGATGGTGAAAACGTTGCCACCAACGGACCGCTGAGTAAAGTATTTCAAACTCGAAGGCAGCAAATCATGGCCGTTTGTCCCCCCAGAAGCGCGGAACTCGCTACTCAGAACCTTGCCGATACGTCCCTCATACACCAGATCTCGAATCTTGACAATCGGCGGCGCAAGTCGTCCCTGAAGACCAACGACTGCACGACCGCCAGCCGCCTCGGCAAGTTCCCGCGCGTGCTCCTCATCCTGCGCAAGCGGCCACTCAACATAGACCTTCTTACCAGCCTTGACGCTGGGAAGAGCGGTAGCATGATGAACATCAACACGGGTGCAGACCACGACAAGGTCGATGTCTTTGTCATTGGCGAGAGTCTCTGGATCACCGTATGCTTTTGTGTCCGGGGGCAGATTGTAGTGCTGTATGGCATTTTGCGCGGCTTCAACGCTGCTGTTGCAGAGAGCGACGATTTGGTATTTTGACTGGCCGCGGGGGGAGAGGAGATATGGGAGATGGGCGGTACTGGCCCATGATGTTTTGGCGGATGATGAGAGACCAATGATTGCGGTGCGAAGAGGGGCCATGATGGATGGTGGAAGTTATGCTGTAGTTTGGGTGGGTATATTGGTGTGTTTGAGATGGTTTGATATTCTAGATTCAGCGTAGTTATCAGCTGGCTCTTGTAGTATTCTGACAAGGTACTAATGAGGGGATTAAATGATGCCATCCATGTTTGATTTCTAAGCTAGGATTTGTAATATACGCTGCCACTTAGGCGATTTAATTAACAACCATCACTTCTCCCATCTTACAATTCGTCACGATGAATGTTGGCGACACTATTTGCTCGACTGGCAGAAGGAGTGCCTCTGGGGGTACCTCTGGGAGTAACACGGCTCTCACCAAAGAAGCGGTGTTGGTTGCTGTATGCTCGACCGTGGCCTGGACGTTGCTGCTGTTCCGTCATCCCAGCAGTAGCAGAGCCTTGGCGATTGTTAGCAGATGACCTTCAACATGTGGCGAAATAACGGAAAACTTACTTCTGCGTCTCTCGTGAGCAATATCTCCGCGCTCATGACCTTGTCCCTGAGCTTCGACCCGCTCGCTGGCAATCTTCTGAGCAAAGGGTGAACGCTTTCGAAGAGTCGGACCCTTCCAGTAGATGACGTAGACGGCGATTACGAGAACGAAGGAGATTCCGAATAGAATGGTAGAAGCATATTCTAGATTCTTGCCACTGTCTCGGCCGATGTTCTGGAAGAAGGGGGTTGCAGGAACGGTTAGGACTCCAGCGAGGAAATCTCGTGCCCATCCGTTACCTCCGGTCGCTGAAGCAGAGTAAGGGCCGTCTAAATAGTTGTCAGTATGTGAATCGGTAGATGGAATTTGATAAACTTACAAGCACAAATCATGTAGTCGATGGTAGCCATATAGATTGCGTAGTTGGCAATTCCCACAATAGCGACAAAGATCATAGATCCGATCCAGTGAATAGGAGGTCCCTGAATAGTCCAGGCGAATCCAATCAGTCCGATAGGCAAGCAAGGCGCAGTGTAAAGGAGGAACCAAAGGCGAGACTCGTACTGGGCCCTCTCATCTCCAGGCTTGGCCGCACGCTCCTTGATGTTCCGCTTAATGGCAGGGATGAAAGCCAGCCAGGCGATGACATAACCGATACCGATAGGGATAAAGGAGAGACCAACTGCGACAGTTGAGAAACCCCATTGCGCATAGACAAGAGCGAAGGACTGGATAAACATGAAGATCAAAGCGTCGGAAAAGCCGGAAAGAAGCGACAGAACCAAAACGATGGGCTCGGTAAGGAACATCTTGAAAGGGCGCATCCAGGTAACGAGAATCTCCTTGGCGGAGAAGCGATCGGAAAAGGGGACAAGCTCGTCGGGACCCCAAACGTTGGCGTTGGTAGCCTTTCTTCTCTTCTTTGCGATTCGGTTCATGAGAATGGTAGATCGAGTCTCGGGGACGGTGAAGAAGTGGATGATTTGGACAGCACCACCAAGAATGAGCTGGATCCAGATGGACCATCTCCAGTCAAGGAACTCTTCGGTGAACCCACCGACAATGGGACCGAGGACTGAACCGCCGACAGAGGAAAAGACAACGTATGCGACAGCGTACTGCTGGTGATCAGCCTCCCACATGTCGGCAATCATGCCCAGAGTGACGGAACCACCAGCAGAGGACAGACCACCCAGAGCACGACCGACCATGATGGTGGCAAAGTTGGGAGCCAGAGCAACGGGCAGCTGCCAGATGTTTACAAGGAACAGAGAGAGCTGGAGAACAGGCCATCGACCAAACTCCTCTGACCAGGGTGCCCAGAGCTCACAGCCAAAGGCGTACAAGACGAGGAAGATCATGGCACCACACCGAGCGGCCTGGGCGCTGACGCCAAACTCCTCGGTAATACCGGGAATGGCGTTGGAGTAGAGGGAGGTGTTGAAATTCATCGAGACCTGGATCCAGAAGATGACTGTGAGAATGTACCACTTCTTCAACGAGGAATAACTATAGCCCAGCTCATCATAGCAGTCATCCTCTGTGATTTCGTATTTATCGTACGTCCCGATCTTTTCCAGTCCAGCGCCGCGAGCGTTATTCTCACGGACATCATCACTGCTCGACGGATCGTGTTCTTCCAGCCTAGAGTTGGCGAGGTTCAGGTCATCTTGGTTGATGACCTGCGGAGGGTCTTCCGAGAAATGAGTCGGCATTATGTCGGTATGGTGATTAAGAATAAACAAAAGCTGTCACCCACAGATGGTTTGCCGGATAAGGAACTGTCCATTATCCCATGGGGGACGGCGGTTACGGCTGCAATATATAAACATAAGAGCAGAAAGACGTGGAGGATCGATGGACTAACAAGACGAGCAAGCGTGAGAGACAAAGTCCACAGTACTGACATTCACCCGCTCATGAATCGGGATTTCCATGGAATACTCGTAGGGAAGCATGCTATTCCCGAATGGTCGTTGTTGTTAGTCTTATGGGGAAAGGTGGTGGAGTATTGTGAGCCGTGATATCCGACGGATTTCTACGAGAGGTTATTATCACCATGCAAACGAAAGTGCAACTGGCAGTTACTCTAGAGACGAAATGTTGTCCTTTGCGTGTTATTCGAATTGTATGGTTATATTGAAGATGAAGTTGACTGGTGAATAGAAAACATCCAATAACTACAGTATCAGCTTGTCTACCTATCTAATTGGTACAACCAATCGATAGAATCAACATGCCTGGACTTACTGCAAAAACAGACAACAGAAGTAAGGGATCCATGCAACTCGCCTCTCGTTATGACGTCGTGGACATAAAAGATAAAAGTCTGGATACCTCCTAGAGTGCGATGAAACTTCGGGTACAAATATCCCCACTTTTTCTTTATTTTATCCCTATGATCAAGGAAGTACACA
Organism: Fusarium domesticum; assembly: GCA_013618395.1. Lineage (NCBI taxonomy): Eukaryota > Fungi > Ascomycota > Sordariomycetes > Hypocreales > Nectriaceae > Fusarium > Fusarium domesticum. The sequence goes on along the minus strand of JABFEV010000386.1, from coordinate 2,364 downwards.
TTCAATTTAACTGTTTTAATTGGCTGGAAACGCTATAGTGACTTACCCGAAGTCATATCGCACTCTAGGAGATAGAAAAGACGATCAAGGCTACTTGGTGGCGACTCTTAATCGCCCACCAAAGTTGGTAATAACAAGGAAATTGACTCGAGAAAGACGACCAAAAGAAGGGTTTTGCCTTTATGTCATCAAAAGGAACAAAAACGAATTTCAGAACCGTATTCTAGGCAGCACAGTTCTTTCCATCCATTCTAGGCAGCATAATTCTTTCCACCCACTCTAGGCAACAAAATTCTTTCCATCCACTCTAGGCAACAAAATTCTTTCCATCTCTACAGTCCACACTTTGTTCCAACAAAGCCCGGGGTTTAGTAGTAGTTTGATTCCGCTCACATTGCCCCATAATATATTGCGTCACTGGAGACACACAACAGAATTTTTACCCCTTGTACTGTACAGGCCAGGTGCATCGTACCTTGCCACAACCACCCCCCCCCCCCACTTTAACCTAATTTCTTCACGAATTGGTCATTGTCTTCCTTTCAACCACGCATAATGTCAGCAAATGAAGCCTATCACGAAGACCGTCACGAAGACCGTCACGAAGACCGCTATAGAGACCCTTCTAGAGAGTAGAGACCATTCTGCACGAGCTACTGAGCTAAGCCGAGACCAAAGAATCGAGATATACCTCTTGGGCCTATAAAGAAATCGTAGCTGCAACGCTATATACATATTGTCAGGTCCAACGAGCTCTTAAAGGTCCATTATCACCCCAAAAAGCCAAGCTCCAACCATCACGATATAAGGCCACCGACCAGTAAATACAGGACCTTTATTCCTTCCTTTTAGAAGATCCTTCTCATTGAGATATTGCATGGCAAGACCTTTGGTTCTTTGTGCCCAGCTGTTATAACCTTGGCCTATCAGCTATCTCTTCTGCATTATCTAAGCTTGATTTTTCACGCCAGAAGAAGCGGAATAAAGTCAGGTCCTCTAAAGCTATTCGGAATACACGAGTATCCCTCTATCAGCAGCTCCTTGAGTCACGACCTTTACCAACTAACTAGCTTGCAAGACCCATAGCTTCTAGTGACGAGACATGGGCTGCCAATGTCAGCCTTGGCCTTCAATACGTTACAATTCATGACTTTAAAGACCCGAATAGCTTCGCTAGGCTCCGTCATCAAGGTCACGGATGGATGTTCTGGGGCTTAATTTGTGGCCGTTATAAGGGCCCTTGCTATATCTTTCCAAAGGATATAAGAGGAGTTAATGCAAGCAATTATCAAACTCTTATTCTGCCTCTAGTCAGAGACTTCCTTCAGCAAATGCAACAGCAACATCAGGTCTCTATCCCTTTTATCCATGACGGCGCTCCAGCTTATATAGCTTCTTCTACACAAACTTGCCTTCAAGAATATGATATCGAGATGATCTCTTGGGCTCCTTATAGCTCTGATTTAAACCCAATAGAGAATGTATGGGCTTGGATGAAGATTTGGATTGACGAGAATTATAATGTATTAAATCTTCGGCCTAGAGAGCTTCATAAAGCTCTAGAAGCTGCTTGGTCTGCTATGCCAGAAGACCTTCTAGTCCAATTGGCCTTAGGAATGCCAAAGAGACTGCAAGAGTGTATTGACCGGGAGGGGTGGTAAATTGATTACTAAGTTAGAGAAATTTAGAGGTTATGGTACTTAATTTTTAATAGGAAATGCTAGTATGTTTATGTATCTTAACTCTCCTAATTCGGCTAGTAAGTATTGCCCTAACCTTTGTAATCCTTGTGCCTGTACAAAGTATAATCCGGATACGGTACTTGTTTCCAAGAGATTTCTCACGGCACATCTCCCGTGCTTAGCTCCTTCTACCATCTAGGCATGGAAGAGCCTCAACAACGACACGTCCCAAGACTTTTTAATCCACTAACAATCCCTTCGAGTCCACCTCCGCATATTAACAGGGGTATGTAACTAATAAGAGGCTAGCATATTAAAGGTACATATGCTGCTAGCTAATTTTGCCTATGATAGAAGTACTAACAATCTGGAAAGCTACAAATTATTACATCAAACCTGCGATATTCAATATGCAAAGGCTGGAAGTTATATAGCCTTGGTATTCTTGTGGGGGAAAGTCAGGTCGGCATGTGTAATTAGATTTGTGCTCGCAGCGGCTATGTTTTTCAGAATAAAGAAATTATCATCATAAATATTGATAGCTAGAACAGCTGAAGAGGAAGCTTAGGAACTCATTTTAATTGATAAAGAAATTATATGGTGTTTCTTAGTAAATTCTTTATGAGCCTTGAGATTTTCCACTCATGTACTTCTAGTTGTATGACGTTAGGGGCTATGTGGG